>JBBCBC010000014.1:31819714-32066681 GCA_037126765.1 Stenogyne calaminthoides
AAGCTTTGAGTTGCTATATGAAATTAAATGATGTCGGTTTAAAATAGATCTTTTTATGTATTCTATGATGATTCATGGTCTTTGCAAGCTGGAGAAGTGCAAAAGGCCATCAATTATACAAGGAGTTGTGTTTGAAGAGAATCACCCCGAATTATTCTCCACATACATCTATTTTGTTAGGATTGTGGGAGAAAAGAGAAGCATATCTGAAGCAAGAAGCTATTTTTAATGCATTGACAAATAGTGACCTGATACAGGATGTTGTTAATACAATATCATGATTGATAGATATATCAAGCTTGATAACATGGGAGAGCTGTAAGTTGTACAAAAAATTTATTGCGAAAAGAAATTGCACCAACTGTGGTTACTTTCAACTCTTTTATAAATGGTTTCTGCAAAAGCTGGAAAACTAGTTGATGCCTTAAGGTGGTTAGATGATATGAAGATGCATAATCTGGTGCCAACTGTTGTCACTTATACTACGATTATGAATGCCTTTACTGCTAAGTGGGAAACTTGGGAGCTACATTTAAGCTCATTGAGGAAATGGAAAGAAATGGCGTTGAGCCGACAACCAAGTAACCCACAGTGCTAATGAAAGGATTGTGTAAGCAAGGAAAACTGGAAGAATCTGTTGGGATTCTGGGGCATATATTAACTAAGGGTCTTGCTACTGACTCAAGCTACTTATAATATTCTGATTAAGTGCTTTTGTAAAGCTCGAGACTACAACAGAGCATTTGAGTTGCATGATGAGATAACCCGACTCAACATTCAGCCAAATATGGTCACTTATGACATTCTAATCAATTGATTTATTATATATGGAAATCTTGGTGTTGCTGCAAGATTGTTTTCTTTTGCTCAAGGTCAAATTTTCAGATTGTCAAAAGTTGCATATACTACTCTTATTATTAAAAGCGTATTATTGCAAAAGGAGATGTTCAGAATGCTCGATACTCTTTTGTCAAATGGGTGAAAGTGGTTTTGAAATTACAATGAAGGATTATTGTGCGGTGATTAATAGACTATGCAAAAGATCTTTACTGAATGATGCAATGGGTTTTTTTCGAATATGTTGGTTGATGGTATTACCCCTGACCTGGAAATTTGTTTGGTCATGCATCGTTCTTTGCATGAAGCTGGTTATTTGAGACCCAAGTTGCAACTTTATGTTTTGATGATCAAATGTGGCTTTGGTCCTGGTTGAAATGTCTGAGGCAAGTTTTTTGGGGTTGCTTCTCATCATCAAATGTCCTGTGTTGATCAAATGATGCAATAAGGTATGGATCTCTTTAAAGTTATTTCAATCACCACACTCTCATAGAAACAAGAAAGGAAATTTGAAATCCTATGGAGCATTTAAATCTGGTGGCTTAAAAAGGTTATTTAAGCCATCACATTTTTTTTTTTTTTTTTTTTTTTTTGGTTTTGGGGGGGGTGTTGCTAGGGTTTAATTGGCTTCGAAGAAGGTGAAGCCAAAGTTTTTACCGTGCTTTTATTGCCCTTGAACCACCTAACACAGCGAGTGAAGATGAGTCCAGTAAAATGGAGATATTATGCCGTCCATTAACGCCTATAGTGATGAAGATGTTGAAGTCCTAACTCATTTTAATTCATGATCATTTTAAGGTTAGCATTTTGTAAGTTCATATACTTAATGTTGAACTATGAAAATACTTCACCATTTTATTTAATGGTGATAGGTAGGCCAAGTTAAAAGGCATCTCAATTGTATTGTCTTAGTTAAAAAGGCCATTTTACTTTGTGAAAATGTCTTAATTTGCAAGTACTGGATTCTCACTATGTTTTAAATCGTATTGTCTTATGGGTTTTAACTTTTTGCCAAACTAATTTTTGTTAGTTGATGGATTAACGATTAAAGGGAACTCTGCTGAGGCAGAACCCACCTGTCACAGTAGTTCCCAGGGCAGAATGATGTCAACTCGGGTATGATTTATACTGAATTTTGTATTATTTTTTCTTCTCAAAAGTATACTTAGTCTAATTTGAAGGTACTTGTGTTGCTTCTGTGCTCACTGTCTCTTTTTAATATTGAGTTGACAGGATCACGATTTATGTGGTGTTGGGTCATTTGGACTTCAGATTGCCTTGGTGTTCTGTTCATGCTGTGAGCAGAAGGATGCTATATAATGCCACAAAAACGCCTTCTTAATTTGATTGAGGTAATGATAGTTCACAGAAATGTAGTCTGGTAGCTTAAATATATGCATCTAACAAATGACAAAAACTTGATTATCACGGTCTCATATATGAGACTGATCTAATTACCTTGTTATATGATCTATGAGTTTGTGGACCCCGATTCAATCATATTTCAAAAGGTAAAGTATGATCCATATGCTAAAGTGGAGATCCATGTCTCATGTATAAAACGGTCCATTACCGTCCCTCTCTATATTTGACTTCTATCTTTACTTGTGCATTGACTATAGTTGGAAGAGATTGCAATATCTTCCCAATATGCAACTATAGCAACCATAGTAGCATTAAAAGTTGATATTTATGACCTGTGATTACCATTTTATATATTGCACTGTGCTCCAAGTATAATAGCACCTTATTTGAACTTAGGTATCAGATAAATGACATTTTCGACTGTCGAATCATTTCTTGTCCTGCTCTCTTATCCTTTTATGTTTTCAGGTTCAAGATTTTCTCGATGTTGCTGAAAGAGTTCATTCATCGAACTACGAACTGAAAAGCGTGTAATAGATGTCTGCGGCACAGATATGAAGCACAAGAATCCACTGGTCAAATTTCAGCATACTGCATTCAATGATTACAAAATCTATGCATCATTCATGAGAATAAAAAAAACAACGTTTTACTGAACCATTTCCTTATTTGATGCACATACATTAAGATGGTGATTGTTAGGCCTTTGAGAGAGGTGGTGAGTTAGATCGCATGTGGCCTTGATTCCTAACATGGGAATACTAGGATGTGGACTCCATTGCTGTTGAGAGACAAACTCTGTATTTCTTCTCCTTGGAATAAGGGAGTCTAATTATACGGAGGCTGGACCTGGACTGCGAATTAAGGCTCACTAATTAAATTTATTATGATATTAAAAATTCAGATATTTTATATCTATAGGACCTATACTAATAGGAAATAATGCAGTCGAAAGAAAAAACTAATAGGAAATAATGGTTTCGAAAAGTGGAATCGAATTAACGGTGAATTCTATCTTTTTTATTATGTACAAAAAAATTTACTATTATTAATAAAAATTATCAAAGTTATACATAAAAATTATTATTATTTAAAAAATAATTTATTATTTAAATAATGATAAATATTATGCATAATAGTAATAATTTTTATATATAATAATTATAGAATTCATGTATAGTATCACTCGTTAAAAAATCAAAAAAACAAAACAAATTGGGCAATTTTATATACGGTCTGCGTAATTAGTGGAAGATGGGACGCATTGTTTCTAATTAACTTTGATTCTCCCAAAATATGAAATCCACATCGCCTCACCTTTTTAAGAGTATATAATTTTGATTCTCTTTGAGTCTTTTCCATTCCTTTTGTCTTTTTATTCCTTGCAATTTTTAGTTAGGAAGTTCACCATTTGTATTCCTTTCAGGCTGCAGCTCTCCAAAATGTCAAATGATAATTGCTAATTAGGTAACCGTAATATAATAAAAATAGAAAAATCGAACGAATCGAAAAATATAAATTCGGTTCGGTTAAGTCAGTTTTCGGTTGAGATCGATTTTGCATTTTAAAAAAAAGTTTAGTGTTGGTTTTTTAGGTTCGATTTTTTATAATATATATAAATATATATTTAATATAAATATTTATATATAATATATATATATATTATATTTAATATATATATATATATATATATCATATAATTTTATATATATATGTGTTATTAAATGGCTTAATTCAATAATGTTAAAATTTTGGTTTTAAGCAAACCGAACGAAAAAAAAATTCGATTCGGTTTCAATCGATTTTAGGAAACTTAAATGGATTCGGTTTGGTGTATTATGGTGTGAAATTAGGTTAATTGGTTCGTTAATTGGTTCGATTGGTTTTTAGGATGCTCACCCGTATTGCTAATGATGTAATAAAAAGATCGTTTAAAAAAATGATGTAATAAAAGATTAAGTGTACAATTATTTTTTTTATTTGTTTTCTCCAACACATTCTTCTTTATCTTATTAATTTGCAAATCGCGACTTATGCATCTGGAATCTGAGGAAGAGGAAGGAGTCAGAGAGGAGGCACTAGCCCCCAGATTTTGAAAATATTTAAGAATTTTTTAGTAATTTCACATTATATATGTTAAAAATATTTAATCACATATATGTTTGAACAAATTTGAGTTGTTCCACTTAAACTTGATAATCAACTAGAAAATTTTATTATTGATGTCGTTTGGATGAAAATTTATCAAAAGCTGCTAGAATAGCAAGTCTTGCTAAAAATTAATTGTTACAAAATATCATATTATATTCTAGTCAGTTATTAAGCTTGTTAAGTTATCGTTGATCCTACTCATTGCCACAATTACCGTGGAAAGAATATTTCGTGATCAAATTCATCAAGAGTTCACTACTTGTCGATTGGAGATAAATTTTTGAATGATTGTCGATTATACATAAATATTTTAAAAAAAGATAGTAACAAATCTATCATACAACACTTCCAAAACAATGAGAGTTGAAAGTTATGTTATTAGATGTATTAAAATTTTGTTTTTAAATGTATATATAATAATTACGTTTAACATTTTAATTATATAAATATATATTGGTTTATGTTTTAAACTTATATTTTCTTACTTTTTATTACTATTAATTAGGGAATAGTTCTCATGTGCACCTTGGGGTAAATAAATGCATTTCCATATATTTTAGAATCATATATGTAATTTGTCTATCTTGAAATGTGCAACTTGTTTTTCATATTAATAAATACACGGTTCGATATAAATATATTAAATGTTTTGATAAAAGCAGTTGCGTGATTAAAATCTGTTATAGATTCTTGTGGCTCTTGTAGGTCTAAAACTGAATCTTAATTGGGCCCCTTGACTGAAAATCCTGGTTAAAACTTTCTTATGCACATGGGCCAAACACCATATCACTTTATACCATTCAATCAATGGAGTTGAACTTCTTGGTCTAATTGATATTTAAAGATTTAGCTTATATGAACCATATATTTGATATAAATAATAGTATAAAAAAAAATCATGTTTCCTTTAAACTGAAATCATTTTCAACCTCTTAATATGAGATCATTTAATATGAAATTTTGCCAAAAACAATAAAAATAAATCAGATTTAGCTTTAAACTGAAATCACTTGCAGAGATAATTCAATATGAAATTTTGCCCAAAAAAAAAAGACAAATCAAGGTTCGAATCCGGATTTGATACTCCACACCATAGAGCTAAGCTAGAGTAATAATTTTTATTTTGATACTAATAATTGTCATAAAAGAATACAATCAATATACACTATGCATGTGTGTATTGCCAACATGGGAGTAACAAATCAAACTCTCTTTTGCTGCTGAAGAAAAGACAAATTAAATTGTGGAATATGTCAAATTTTGCTCCTGAAAATGTATTAGAGCTCATTATCCTCTTTCTTTTCCCTAATTTTATCGTAATTGGTGTCTCATCTTTTAAATTGTTTCCCCTGTGTACGTAATTCATGTATACTGTTTTTCTCAGGGTTGGAAAAAAAAATGTATACTGTTTTTCTCTTAAGACTTTTTGCATGCTCGTAATGCAACTCATGCGAGTCCTTTTGTACTTCTCCACTTTTTAATATATTCATTTTACCTTTAAAAAAATAAATGAAATTGGGTAAAGCATAGGTAATTAAATCCATAAAATTTAATAAGGGGCATGATTTATATTATTAAAAGATAGTATTAGTTATGATAACATTATGACTTATTCACGATATCGGCTTGGATCACTGTTTCATTTCCCTATTATCTCTATTAGCGTTTAAATTTGTATTAATACGTACCATATATCTAATATAGAATAACACCTAACACCAACCAAATAATCTATTTAGGAAATTATTTGTTTATAATTAATTCTTACCAAAATTAATTCCAAAAATCTT
This sequence comes from Stenogyne calaminthoides, assembly GCA_037126765.1. Classification (NCBI taxonomy): domain Eukaryota; kingdom Viridiplantae; phylum Streptophyta; class Magnoliopsida; order Lamiales; family Lamiaceae; genus Stenogyne; species Stenogyne calaminthoides. Next base: position 31,825,858 of record JBBCBC010000014.1, read on the forward strand.
ATAATAATATTTATGATAATTAATTTAAGCCCCCCACACATATATATATATATATATATATATATATATATATATATGTAAAAAAAAAATATTACAAAATTTTTGAACGTGTTAAAAATATAAAATTTAATTTATATTTGCCTTTTATGTTTACTTTTTTTATTTGGATTTTGAACGTGCATGTTTTTCTTATTAATTACTTAAATTTTGTTCTCCTAAAAAATATATATAATTAATTATTATATAAAGTGTGAGATTACAGGAAAAGTAATATAAAAATTAAAATTTTTGTAACTTTAAAAAAATAAATTAATATATCTTTTTAAATAAAAATACAAATGAATTATGAAATATTGAAAATTTCCTGTTATTTATCAAATTGAAAATACCTAAATTTTTTGATGCAGTAACAATATGAAAAAATAAAAAAAATATGCATATTGTTACTATACAAAAATTTTGATATTTTAGGTTAGATAAAATGTGTTTGAAAATATTTCATAATTCATTTGTATTTTTATTTAAAAAAACAAATTAATTAATTTATTTAAAATTTTAAAGTTACATGACTTTTTAATTTTGTTATGCACTATATATAATAATTAATTATATTTTTTAGAAAAGAAAATTTAAGTAGTTAATAAGAAAATAAAATGTACGTAATTTTTTAAATCAAAATTCAAATATAAAAAGATCAAATATATTTTAATTTTTTTATATTTTTAGAGTTACACGTTTCAAAATTTTGGTGAAAACTTTTATTTTAAAAAAAAATTATATATGTGTGGGACATAAAATTAATTCAACATAAATATTATTATAAGATTTTTGGAATTAATTTTGGTAAAATTAATTAGCTTTCTTAAATAAATATAATTTCCTAAATAGTTTATTTTGTTATGTTAAGAATTGTTATTACCGTATTTGTAGATATTGGAATGATGTTTATTAAGTAAGGATGTGGAATATGAGATGGAATGGGGAAACGTAAACGGGATCCAAGTTCGCATTATATGAGGGGTATAACTCATGACACTGAAATGTATAATTTATATTACAATTTATTACAGGGTATTAGAATTAGAATAATAATAACGAAAGCATATGACTTACACTAAATACATATATTAATCATGATAATTTAAGGGTAAAAATATAAATATAAAATTAATTTTACGATGAATAAATTTCAGAGAATACTTATCGATAAAATTGTCTCTCCCTCGTCAAAATCTTTCTTTCCTCGAAACATTGTTCTTACAAGAAAATGTTAAAAGATTTATATTTCTTGTGGAAAAAGAAAGTTGACATTTGACAAGGGTCAAATTCATTTAACCAAAGAATACTAGTTCTTTTGATTATTTCCACGTAAGTTGGAGACAACATTGTTGGACCTGAACCACTTGTTCACGAAGCATATGTATGCTTATAAATCACAAACCGCTGCTCTCTCAATAACCCACCAAACAACCTTATATTAATTCAAAACACGAATTTCCAGATTCATCATCTTCTTTTTCTGAATTAATTACTAGTCATGAATTGGTTCTTTTCAGTGGTTAGGTGGTTCAAATAAATTGGGTAGAAATCATGTGAATGATTCAAAAATTGAAGCGCCAAAGTATAATTCCTCGGAAGAAGCAATGGTTGGTGCAGCAAAGCATTTTTCTGGTAAAGTACGTTTCAATTGAGGGGTGGAGAATGCAAGTGCGACAATATTAATACTTTTCACATGAATAGTGGTACTCTTCGTATTTGTCTCAGTTGATCTCTTTCTCCCGTTCATGACGAAGCCCGAAATTTGCAATGCATTGGAGGAGTGAATACCTAGCCCACCACAAAGGGTTGTCCACATTCCCATCTCATGATTAATCTTCAAATTTACTTTTTTCGAACATGTATCTATTAATACACAGCAACAAGCGAACAAACATAATGTTACACATTATATAGCATATCACGTGTTCATTATTGCGTACTAAACATAGCTGTTTTCACTTAATTTGTCAATCACATCCAACAAAACGCATCTCAATATCATATCACTTAGGTATCAGATAATAAGAAATGTAATATAAAAATGTTTTAACAATTGCCGTTTTTCCCAAACTCAAAATTCTGCCAAGTTACAATTGTCGTTTCCCCAAATTCTAACTAAGAAAAACAGAACAATATAAATAGACTCATAAATTTGGATTACTAACCCTACTTTTCTAGAACATGGTAATAAATTCCAAAATCCATTTCGACATCCAGCAGCAACAACTTCTGTCTTTTTTATTGGTAATGCAGTAGGTTTTTTGGTTGAGTATTAGTGCAACATTTGAATTCTAATTTAGCCCACAAGTAACAGAATTCACAGTTCATTCCTTCATAAAATTCTCTTTGGGAACTCCCACCAACTTCAATTACTTCCAATGCCCAGTTCCTCAATTCCTTAGCTTTAGCCTTCTCCTTCACTTCTCCACGCATTGACTCGGTAATTTTCCGAGCAAGCTCGTCGAGTCTGGCACAGTGTCGCCGCCCTCACACACTTGCACCGCAGCGCCCTTGTACTCCACCAACAGCTTAGCATCCCCAAACTGGTCTGCTTCCATCAGCCAACCCAAAATCATCACACCACTGGTTACAATCGGGAGATTGCCTTGATTGCCGATGTCCTTGACGTTTGGATTGAAGGGTCGGCAGGGGAAAGGAAGGATTAGGGTTTGAATAGGGGGATTCGATTCGATTGGAGAAGAGGGTTAGGATTGGGAGGTTTTGGGAGTGATTAAGATGTTGACGGACAGGCCTTTGAGGGAGAAGGGTTAGTTAGATCGAGATAAATGGCCAGAAATTTAAGCAAATAACACTTTGAGAATTTAAGCAAACGGGTGGAGAAACAGAGACCTCGACGCAACTGCTTCCTAAGCAATTCGAGGCTGTTGTCCGTGGAGCAGAGCAGGAAACTGAGAGTAAAAAATGGGATGGCCAAGAATGACAGAAGCATAATATTCAATCCACACTTATAAATAAAATATATTATTCTTTCTTACCGATATATCGCACTTTATATTAAAGGTCTGAAATCGAAAATGGGTAGTTGACGGATATGGTCCGCCCTAAGCGCCCTTTAAACTTTGTCTAGGAAGGGATAGGAAGAAAAGTGGATCGGATATTCCCGGCGATCCGGGCCGTATCGATCGGTGTATCGGTTGATATAAAAAAATAGTATCCGGGAAGCATGGATTCGGATCTGAATAGTTGACTTCAGATTGAATACATAACTTTATATTAAAGGTGCGAAGTGAAAATCGGTGGTTGGGCGGATATGGTCCGCCTAAGCGCTAAGGTCTAAGCGGGGATAGGAGGAAAACGTGGATCGGATATTTCCGAACGATCCGGGCCGTATCTGAATTCGATGTCGAATTCGGTATAAAAAACTAGTATCCGGAAGCCTCTCACGGATTCGGATCTGAATAGTTGACTTGATTGGAATACATAATATCCGACCGTATTCGAGTTTTCACATATTTTATCGGATATTATCCGGATAATAAATCCGGATATCTAGATTTTTTATTTTTTTATTTTTTTTATTTGATTTTTTTTTTATCGGGCAAAGTTAGTTGTTAGTAGTTAATCTGGCAATCCAAAATACTCCACGAAATCACCAATCCACCTTATAACTCCAAATTAGTTCCCAAAGGAATCGAACATTAGTCTTCCACTCAAATGAGGCCCGATGGCGGGTAGGGCTAAGCCACATTTTATATTTTATATTAATATATATATATATATATAATATAATATAATATAAGTAATAAAAATAATACTTATGTAAAAGTTATGTTGTCTTTGGAGTGGTGATGATTCTGAAGGATATAACTTTTAGTTTCATATTATTAGCGATAGATATAATTTTTATAATTTGCATTTGAACTTACATGAAATATTAAATCGTAGTTTTTTTTTATGTGTTTCAATCATATTTTGATGATTTTAGTTTGAAATATATTATCCGATTATAGTTATTAATTTGGCGGATTAAGTCCGATATCAAATCCCGTATCCGTATCTTATCGAATATTCGAATTAGTTTCCGAATCCGACTTTTCCGTATCCGACTCCGAATTCGAGAAAAAAATATGATTTAGGATACGGTATAAGCACTATCCATCCGTATCCGATCCGTTTTCACCCCTAGGCGGGGACTAGTCGGTTCGATTTTTTATTTTTTTTCATCTAAATGAGTTTTATTTACTACTTATCGATATATTATAACAAAATTACACTTCAAAATTAATTAACAAATTCATTATACAACCGCCTAAATATAGATAACAATTGAAACACCTTTTCTTATATATATTATCCATTGTAGAGTATAAGAAAATTAATTTAACATAAAAAAAATAAACAAATTTGTGTTTTGAAATTTTAGTGTAGTGAAAATTATCAATTTTTGTCTTATCATCAATTTATTCTAAGAACAAAGTCTCTCATTATCAAATAATACCTTAGTGTTGGACACCTAGCTCCACCTAGCTACCGACTTAGCTGTCTAGCTCCCGACTCGGTCGCCTAGGTAAAATCGGGTCGGCCGACGACCGTCTAGCGCCTAGATGCCGCCTAGGCGGGGACTATTCGGGACTTTTACATCACTGTTTTATATAATATATTACTCTTTTCAATATAATATAATAATACAACATTAATCACTATTAAATATTAATTTGACATAAAGTTAAATTTCATCCTACTTAAATGGTGCGATTTAATCCACGATCTTAGTGGGCGATTTTGATCGCTTGAGACTTCGAGTTCATTGATACAATGAAATTTCCTTCCTTGTTTCCAATGTGGGATGAGTGGGAAATACTACACTTGGTCACCACTAATCCACCAAAAATCATTTCGCTAGATGTTTAACGTCTCAACTTCTCGTATTAATTTCTCACTCACCGAAATTCGATTTTGAGATATTTAATATACCATGATCATCTACTCCATAAGTAGATCGATCTTATCGTTAATTTCCCATAAATTAACTTTTAATCCCTCAACAATATAGTCAAACATGGGTGTTTGAGCACCACGAAAACCATAATTTTCAACATGTATTGCCAATATAGGGATAACAAATCAAACTCTCTTTTTCTTCTTTGAAGGAATACAATGAACCGGATAGGTATTTATAGGCGAAATTGGGTCAAAAAAAGCGGCGTGAAAGCGATCGTCGAACTCTATAACCCAACCGTCAATCTCTTGTAAGATAATAGTGTAGGCAACTCTCCATTCATCTAGCCTTAATGAAGAAATCAAAAAGTTCTCTAATACTAAAACCATTCTTTTGGCTAAGCCTTTCCAATCTGCGATTGGAAATGGTATGTCCTCTCTGTATTCATCTTCACCATAAGGAAAAAAGTTGCAATGTACCATAATAGGTTTCAATGATAATGTCACGATAATAGTACTATCAAGATCACCAATAATCACAAATTGTTGTGGGCATATAAGCCTTGGTCGGGCAAACCTAAAAAAAAGAGGAGGACGGATCAAATTTTGCACAAGTATAACACCTCATTGAAAAAGGTGGAAATAATGGCCGCGCCAAGCAGTATGAGACACGGATGAACCTCGCGGTCACACTGTGACACCTAAATCTGAACGTTAATTGAGATGGGACCCATTAAGTGGCGGACGGCAGCGTCGAGAACCTTACCTAAGAATGGCCTTAATCGAGAGATGTGTCGATGGGGCGGTAATGATGAGTAGCTAGGAGTAGTTAGGCGGCTAAATCCTGCCGTCTGGATTTGCCTCGGAATAACGTCCAGTAGTCTTGAGACTCATGACCCCAAGCGATCTCCCGGCGACCTCAGACACAGGTCACATCAATCCGTAGCATTTAATGTTTTGCGGACCTATTTCCGTCTACTTGTCCTTGTAATTGGAGAGTGAGTTCCACTCTCCCCGAACCTTATAAATATGGGTCATTTATGACCAAGAAAGAAAAGAAATTAATACCTTACCAAACCTCTTTTAAAATTTATTGCTCAACTTATATTTTTCTCAAGCAATCATATCAACTAAATCAATCCACTTTACATATTTATTGTTTGTGTCACTAAGATCATTAAGCCACATAATAATGTTGGGGATTATCTTTGAAAAGTATGCTTTTTACTTTGTATAATCGAAACCAATTTCGGACTTATTCTTGAAATAAATTGTTTTATCAGCGATGCTTTAAATATGATTGAATGTTATATATATTTCTTGCATAAGCTGTTCAACAATTAAATGCGTGTTACCTGCGTAGTTAATTTAGTGATACCCGATCACAAAAAGATTAAATTAACGGTCCCTTGTAACTATAAATCGCCATTCCGTTCGACCTAGATGGAAATGAACAACCATCGCGAAAGGTTGAGGTGTAAGGCTCGTTGGTTTGTCTTGACCAAGATTACACTAGTGCATGGTGATCTTGTTGAATAGGACCTACATGAGGATAAATTCTTGAGCCGGAACAAGGAAGAATTAGACCTCGATGGATCGTTGTTTCTTAACCTTAGTCTTAAATAGGATCACGTGGGATCGGTAACTATTGCTTTGACTTATCATGGGTAGCGAATCGGAGAGATTCAATACTTTTTATCTTGGGCAATATTATTGGTCACGTGTGATTGCTAAGATTTATCTGAAGAATACGTGTGCAAAATGCGCTTGCTTGATTTGCCCCCTTGGGAGGTTCATAAGTTTTATCATACCAAATCTTGCAAGTGGAATTAGTTTCGGTATGGATAATAATGTTGAACAGTTCCTTGACCAAGGACAAAAGATATTAATTAATGGAAAATTATTTGGGTGGCTTGAATTAATTAATGGGCTAGATAATCTTAAACACGAGGAAATAATGACCGGGAGCCATATTGGCTTGTAATATGGGTTAAGATGGATAGTCTGATATTAATTATGTAGTGGGATTAATTAATATTTATGGGCTTGAATTATATTGTGGCTCAATATTAGATATTCAAGATCCATTAGAAGGTCCAATCTTAATTCTCCTAAAGGCCCCAGAGTAGCCCAACATATAGTCCAATAAGCTGAAAAGGTGATTAAAATAAAATAAATATTGTTGCTTATATTTCCTCTTATTTTTTTTGAAAATTATGGATAAAAAGAGGAGAAAAGATTTTCTTTGAATTTTGTTATGGAATGAAGATATGTATTCTTGGAATACAAGATTATCTCATTAAATTCAAAAGAAATCTCCCTTGAGTTATTCATAGTGAGATTTTTGAAATTTTGGAAAATAGAGGCAAAAAAGATTTTCTTGATTTTCTTGAAAAGATATTATGGAAGATATGTATTTCTTGAAATACAAATGTCATCTCATAAATTCAAGAAGATCCAAATCTTGGATTCTTGCACCTTAATATTTTTAGAAAATTCCATAAACTTAGAGGAGGTGAGATTTTGTGGAATATTTTAATTATGGGAAAAAAAATATATATGGGATATATTCAAAATTTCTTGGTGACCAAGAAAAGTCTTTTCCCACATTGAAATATCACAAAATTTCGACCAACTCTCACACTATAAATAGGGGATGATTAGTTCATACCCAAGTACAATTCCATGTCTTTGAAATATTAGCAAATCCACATCGTTGGTGCAACAAAGTTTATTTTTTCCTTTTGTTAATTGTTCGCGAGTATCCTTTCACGGGATTGTCGAGCAAGGGCTAAGGAATACTTGGGAAGTCCTTTTTGGTTAGTCCGTCAGGCCGAAAGTCCTTTGCCATCATCAGGAAATGCGTTCCGCGTAAACGTAGATTCGCGTGCGTGGGTTTTCACGTGGGCTTTTTATATGCATGATATGTTGTTGCAATTATTATTTGAATTAATATAGGATTAATTCATGCTAGTAATAATTAATGAATTAAATTTGTATTTAAATATTCACCCGAATAGATCAGATGCAACTCATTCCCCAACAAGCCCCAGTATCCGAGCCCTTTTTTTTAGACTCTGAATTTTTAAATTGTAATTTAATTAAATAGACATTAAATTTGAAATTGGATAGTAGAAGCTGTTAGATACATTTTTGCGGTATCCAATTGTCATGGATTTTAATGTTTTATTTTGCATGCATATAAAGCTGTGGTTTTTTTAATTCGATTAGTTCGGATTTGTTTTTGCCTCGTGAGAAAATCACGAGTAGACTAGGATTTGTTTGATTTGATCAATGTAATAGACTAGTCTAGATCTAGGACTATTTATTTTGTAAATAAATTATGGCAGTTAGAACGAAGATGAAATTAAAGGCCGAAATCAATTGACGTGAAAGCGGCCTTGGTATGTATTTAGCCTTTTATCGTATATGACCAGCCAATCTTATGGTGTTGCTGGTGGTCTGGCGCTCAAGCGCCTGTGAATGGTAGCGTGAAACAGCAGCCTACTTAGGAGTGTGAGGCTGTATCGTCTTGTGAATGCAACAGCGTCTTGCAGTGAACTCCTGTTGACTCGTTAGAAGCGTCTTGCGTATTGTGGCGTGGCACCTTGACGGTCTTAGGAATTACTAGGCTGTCTGGAAATGACAATGCGTAGAATCTTGGTATCCATTATTTATGGCGTGTGATTCGAGACAAAGTATTTTTTTCGAGACGAGCGAGTGGGAGAAATTCAAAACGTGTTTCTTCAAGATCAAGCGAAAAAAATCAAACCATGACAATTGGATAATTTGTGCCCAATATGTTTATTTTTTACATTTTGCTTGATTTATTTGTCTTATCTTATGCTTTATTTAATTTGTTTAAATGTGTTTGCATGAGGGTTGCCAAATTGAAAAATCTCAACTCCAAAATTACTAAGTATGTTTTAAATAATTAATTGACAATTTTATTAGGGATAATAAAATTGAATTAATTTGACCTCCATGATTTATTTATTTGTGAATTCTTTTGGAGAAATTCCCCCAGGGACGGTCAAAGATAGGTTTTCACATGAATGAATTCGAAAGGATGATTGTGGGTTATTACTAGTGGCGGCGATGACCCTCCCCGAGGCTCGATCAAAGCAAAATAGTAATCATGTATTTAATCATGGTTATTACTTAGGTATAAAATTGATATGAAAATACTTCCCAAAGTCCTGTCGATTTTATATTGGTCAGATGGAACCAACTATTAATCTGGATATTAAAGGTTTGTAAGCTTGTTCTTGTTTGTAACTTTCTTGAATGTGTTTAAATAATGACCCACCCGTGGCTTATTTAAAAAGCTGTTTTTGAGATGTTGGGCGATGCATGTTCATATTTTTTTTGAGATTTTAAAATATGATGAAATGTGATCGAACCTTGTGATATACTTGTCTTGTGCATATAGTTGTTTATTTAAGTTTCGGCATATCGTTACCTTTTAATCCTTTGTTATTATACTTAAAGTCAATACAATATGTATGGAAACTATATTGATTGGAAAATTATAATTGTCTAGCGCACAAAACCTGCAGTGGATTTTGACACACAAAAATCGGATAGCGGTGTGAGTCAAAACATGCGGGACTCGTCGGATCACCTTCGAGAGATGTCATCATTTGAAAATGGTGGAGGAAAAACCCGTAAAGGATTCGTCCTCAAAATAGATGGCCCATCCCCGAACAAACTTGAGATTCTAAGTCACGATTATGATCTAGAGACTCGGATGAATTTGGTACTTCATTCTCTTTGAAAAAGGTTTTTGAGCATTTTGGCCTCATTAGCTAATTTGTTGCAAACTTTTGGACTCGGCGAAAAATGATGATAAGGCACCAAACTCAAGCTTTGGCGACAAGTGGTCGTCTTCATCTTCTAGGCCAAGGGTAGGCAAGATAAAGAAAGAGGACCCGAAGGCCATAAGCAATAAAACTCAAGCTGTTGCCAAGCGCAATGGTAAGATGAGGAATGCTTGTTGAGTCGAGGAAAATCGAAGGGAAGTGCTTAAAACTGCGGTGAGAGAGGACAATGGAGGTTTTGCTGTTCCAACCCCAAAGGGGCCGGAAAAAAAGGTAATTCTCACACACTAGTTGTTGAAACTTGTTTAGCGGCGTATACTTCTCATTCGTGGGTGGTTGATCTGAGATCCACTAATCATGTTGGCTTCACGGGTTCTAAATGATCCGGCAGCGTAGTGGGAGTGAGATCCTCATCACCTTTGGTAGCGTTCTGAAAGTAGAAGACATTGCAATGCTACGTAAGTGGCGGATATTGCAATCTTCGGTAGTAACGATTATTGCAATACTACATAAGTAGCGGACATTGCAATGCTACATGAGTAGCGATTAAAAGCGATGGGAGAAGTGCACCTATCTTTTGAAGATAAAGTTTTTTTTGAGATTATCTTTATGTTCCCGATTTTAGAAAAATTCACTTTGGGTTTCTAAAATTCGATTAAAAAGGACACTAAGTTTCTTCTAATAAGAATGACATCATTTTTGAAATGATGAGTGTATCTGTTCAGGGACATTGATGGAAAATCTCTATCTGACAATTAGCATGCGCACCACTCATGAAATGTATCTATAACACATCAATTGTTTTTCGAAAAAAAGCGTTAATCGAGGCGTGAGCGAGACACTTCTTTGGCATCTAAGATTAGGTCATATAAATCCAAAGAGGATCCAAGGTTGGTGAAAGATGGTTCAACTGGAGGCGTCTCCAAGTTGAATCGATTCCAACTTTTGAATCATGTTTGGAGGGTAATATGACCAACATGGCATTGGAGCCAAGGGAATGGGGCTAAAGAAGTGTTAAAGATCGTTCACATAGATGTATGTAGTCAAATGTCAACAAAAGCAAGAGGAGGTTATGGGTAATTTTATTGATGATTACTCAAGATACATTTTCCTTATGAAGCGTGAATCTGAGACCTTTGAGAAATTCTAAAAAATTTAAGGCTCAAGCGAGAGAATCATATGGAAAAGCGTATCAAGTCTCTACGATCGATCGTGGAAGCGAATACCTCGGCGATTAGTTTTTGTACTACTTATCGATGAAGGGATTGTATCGACTCCAACTTGCCGGAACCCCTCAACAAAAGCGAGGTTTGCGGGGCGAAGCAACATTATTCTTTTGGAAATGGTTAGATCAATGATGAGTTATCTGCGGATCTTCCAAATTGGATTACGGGGTCATGCCTTGGAAAACATCGACTTACATTACGAACTTGGTGCTATCCAAATCGGTTCCCAGAACCCCAAAGAATTGTGGACCCGAGGACGCCAAGTCTAGTATGAGACACATAAGGACTTTGGGGTGTCAAATTATACGTGTTGGACAAGGAAACCGTAAGTTGGATCCTCGATCGAAATTAAAGGGTTTGTTTTGTAGGATGCCAGGAACAAAAGGGTGAATGATTCTATAGTTCAGAAGATCAAAAGGTGGACATCCGCACCCACTTTAGATTATGGAAAAAACTATAGAACCAAAGAAAACCCGAAGTGAGATTACCTTAAATGAGCTTAGAGGGCAAACCTCGGTCTTGGTATTGTACTAGATGATATACCAAACAATACGTTTTTGGCAAGACCTCGTTATAGTGGGAGGGTTGTTTGAATGACCGAGATTCATGGGAATAGGAGAGTCCTCGGACTTGATTCGAGAATCGAACCCATGGACATATGATGAGGCACTCCAAGATATGGATCTTGATTCTTGGCAAAAGCAATGAATGAAAGCGATATGGGTTCTATGTTTCATAGTAGAGTGTGGGAGCTAGTCGAACCACTTAATGGGGTCAAACCCATTGGATATAAGTGGGTATATAAGAGGAAAAAGGGGCCCAGGACGGGAAGGTTGAAACCTTTAAAGCAAAGACTAATGGCGAAAGGTTATACTCGGAAAGAAAGGGATCAATTATGAGGAAACTTTTTTTTTAGCCGTAGCCATGCTTGAGTCCATCCGTATTTTCTTATCGATTCTTTGCGCATTTTAACTTTGAATCAAGCAAATGGATATCAAGGCGACTTTCATAATGAAGTCTTGATAAAGAGATCCATATGCAACAACCCCCTAGTTTTCATTGAAGCAGGGCCAAGAACACCCGGTTTGTAAAGCTCAAGAGGTCCATTTACGGACTCAAAGCGGGCATCGAGCTTGGAACCAAAGTTTTGATCATGTTATAAAGTCTTATGGGTTTTGATCAAAAGCGAGTTTGAAAGTTATTATGTATAAAAGCGTGTTGGAATCTGCATTGGTATTCTTAGTCTTTGTCGTAGATCACATTGTGATCGCCGAAGCGATGTGAAGGTGTGATCGGGCGTAAGGGCATGGTTTTCAAAAAGCAGTTTGATGTGAAAGACTTAGGAAAAATCGGACACATCCTTGGGATCAAGATCCTGAAAGGATGGTCGGGTTATCGCAAGTTTCATACATAGACCTTTGGTTTTGAAAGCGATTGACATCTGGATTCTAAGAAAGGATTAGTACCTTTCGGACTTGGAATCCATCTATCCAGAAAATGTTCCCTAAGGCGAAAGGAGATAGATGACATGAAAGGTATTCCTTGTGCTTGTTTGTCGGAAACCTTATGTATGCATTCTTTATGCGAGGCCAGGATATCTGCTTTGTCGTAGGCATGGTAGCAAGATATCAAAAGTAACCGGGGAAGCGCATTGGACGACGATTAAAAACGATACGAAGTGTCATGAAAAAAGAACTTCGGGATAGAATGTTGATTTATCGATCGAATACTCGATCCCCATGGTACACGGACTCGGTTTCCAATCGGATATAGATTCGAGAAATTATACGCCTCGATTAGTGTGTTTCCATTTGGGAAATATAGCCATCAAATGGGCCGAGTGTGAAGAAAAATGCATCCTTGACTCAACCATGGGACTCGGGTAAGTAGGCTGGCTTGTAAAGCGATGAAAAAAAAACGATTGGGCTCTATATCTTCTTAGTGGACTTGGATGGTGTTAAATTTTACTAGCAATATACGCTTTAGGCGATTGCAAATTCAAAGAACCCGAGAGTCCACGAGTCAAACAAACACATTAAAGGAAAGACATCTTATCACGAGAAATCATTAAGAGATAGAGATATAGATGTGGCGAATAGCGTCTAAGGGCATGACCCTAGCGAGATCCATTCCTGGCGTCGCCTCTGAATACATTAGAGAGACATGTGAGTGGAATGGGTGTCAAGACCGTTGTTGATCTGCTTTGAGTATAAGTGGGAGAAATTATTAGGTTAGTGTAGGTGACATTAGATGTCACGGACTACTCGAGGCGTGTTGTAGTATACTTAAAAGCGGACTTTGAGTATAAGTGGGAGATTATTGGGGATTATCTTTGAAAAGTATGCTTTTTACTTTGTATAATCGGCCCGAATTTCGGACTTATTTCTTTGAAATAAATTGTTTATCATCGATGCTTTAAATATGATTGAATGTTATATATATTTCTTTGCATAAGCTTGTTCAATAATTAAATGCGTGTTACTTGTAGTTAATTTAGTGATACCCGTCCGCGAAAGATTAAATTAACGGTCCTTGTAACTATAAAATGCGCCATTCCGCGACGACCTAGATGGAAATGAACAACCATCGCGAAAGGTTGAGGTGTAAAGGCTCAGTTGGTTTGTCTTGACCAAGAGATTACACTAGTGCATGGTGATCTGTTGAATAGGACCTCTGGGAGGATAAATTCTTGAGCTGAACAAGGAAGAATTAGACCTCGGTGGATCGTTGTTTCTTAACCTTCGTCCCTTAAATAGGATCCGTGGGATCGGTAACTATTGCTTTGACTTATCATGGGTAGCGAATCGAGAGAGATTCAATACTTTTTATCTTGGGCAATATTATTGATCACATGTGATTGCTAAGATTTATCTAAGAAGAATGCGTGTGCAAAATAATGCTTGCTTGATTTGCCCCTTGGGAGGTTCATAAGTTTTATCATACCAAATCTTGCAAGTGGAATTAGTTTCGGTATGGATAATAATGTTGAACCGTTCCTTGACCAAGGACAAAAGATATTAATTAATGGAAAGCTATTTTGGTGGCTTGAATTAATTAATGGGCTGATAATCTTAAACACGGGAAATAATGGCCAAGGAGCCATATTGATTTGTAATATGGGTTAAGATGGATAGTCTTAATATTAATTATGTAGTGGGATTAATTAATATTTATGGGCTTGAATTATATTGTGGCTCAATATTAGATATTCAAGATCCATTAGAAGGTCCAATCTTAATTCTCCTAAAGGCCTCTGAGTAGCCCAACATATAGTCCAATAAGCGAAAAAGGTGATTAAAATAAAATAAATATTGTTGCTTATATTTCCTTTTTTTTTGAAAATTATGGATAAAAAGGGAGAAAGATTTTCTTTGAATTTTGTTATGGAATGAAGATATGTATTCTTGGAATACAAGATTATCTCATTAAATTCAAGAAATCTCCCACTTGGTTATTCATAGTGAGATTTTTGAAATTTTGGAAAATGGAGGGCGAAAAGATTTTCTTGATTTTCTTGAAAAGATATTATGGAAGATATGTATTTCTTGAAATACAAGAATATCTCATAAATTCAAGAAGATCCAAATCTTGGATTCTTGCACCTTAATATTTTCGAAAATTCCATAAACTTGAGGAGGTGGGATTTTTGTGGAATATTTTAATTATGGGAAAAAGAATATATGGGATATATTCAAGATTTCTTGGTGACCAAGAAAAGTCTTTTCCCACATTGAAATATCACAAGAATTTCGACCACTCTCACACCTATAAATAGGGGATGATTAGTTCATTCCCAAAGTACAATTCCATGTCTTTGGAAATATTAGCAAATCCACATCATTAGTGCAACAAAGTTTATTTTTTCCTTTTTGTTAATTGTTCGCGAGTATCCTTTCACCGGGATTGTCGAGCAAGGGCTAAGGAATACTTGGGAAGTCCTTTTTGGTTAGTCCGTCCGGCAAAAGTCAATTGCCATCCAGGAGAATGCGTTCCGTAAACCCGTAGATTCCAAGTCGTGGGTTTTACGTGGCTTTTTATATGCATGATATGTTGTTGCAATTATTATTTGAATTAATATAGGATTAATTCATGCTAGTAATAATTAATGAATTAAATTTGTATTTAAATATTCACCCCGAATAGATCTGTGCAACTCATTCCCCAACACTTAAACCATAATCCTCATACTTTAGTACACAATAATTGACGCTAGAAGGAGGGTACTCTTTAAGAAATATCGAGCTAAATTCTTAGTATTTTTTCATTGGAGTATTCCTCACGAATCTTCGATACAAACTCATCTTATACACCCAAATCTCTCAAAAAACCACTCACCCATGTCTCAAGCAACTCTCATCACCAAGAGAAGAGCTGTTTCGGCCTCATGTCGCTCCGGCGGAGCAGGGGCTAGCGGCCCGGCCGTTAGCAACTGCAAGGCTGGGGAACCCACCACCGGGATTGCTCAAAAGCTCGAGCAAATCCGTACCCCAAAAGAAATTTATGAAGCCATCGTGGAGTTCTGTTGGCAGGCCAATCTGGCATCCATCCACCCACGCCACACTGAACAAGAAGGCCCAAAGCAAGGGCAAAGGCCCGGCGCGAAGAGTCTCACCACGAAGAGTCGTACAAGGAAAGAGCCAACTACGAGGGACCTCGCCATGAAGGATCTCGTTGCGAGGAACTTCACCATGAGGGACCTCACCGCGAGAGAAGCCAGGAAACCAACTCTCGAGGGACACAATGTACCCCGATCTGTCGGTATGTCCGAGCGAAGGGCGAATCCCATCCCGCGAAACGTTTATTCTCGGAAGGTTTCAATAGCGGCCAGCATCGAGTCACGGACCCAGCCGAATCAACCCGGGCGATCTGGCGTGGCCGGGCCGAACTGAAAAAGATCATTTTAGGATCGGTGCCCAAGGCGGACCCTAAGCAACGAGTGTCGATGAAGGACCGACTCAAAGCGAAGTCCTCCGCCCCTTGGTCGAAATGAAACTCTTCGCCATCTGAACATCGCCCGAACTCCTCGTCTCGCCTACAAAGAAAAAAACTCTCCATCTCGCTCTTACCGCGCGGGTCGCCGGGACGAAACGAGTCTCGCACAAATGGCCGCCATCCTCCGAATATCAAAGATCTCCAAGAACAATTAGCGAACAAGGGGGAGTACCTATCACCCACGAAGATCCCGTCTCATTATTATCACCACCGGTCATGCTAAGCTCTGTCCAAATCAAGATCAATGTCAACTCCATCACCCAATACAACGGCAGCATCGATTCGATAAATCACATGAGCAAATACACATCCTACATGAACTCCATGGGCGCGGCGATGCTTTTCCTAATGCGTATTTTTCCGCTCACTCTAAGCGACCAAACTACTGTTTAGTTCAACACCCTTACCCGGCGTCCATAGAATCTTTCCACCGGATGGCTCAATTGTTCCTCGCTCAAAGCTTTGCCTCGTGACCCGCTACAAGGAACAAAGCGTGGCTTGGCGAACATCTATCAGTTCGAGGAGGAGTCAGACCGAGCATATATCGATCGAATAGACCAACTCATTATGGAAGGTGAGCCGCTGGGCGACGAAGCCAAAGTATTGGGGATAGTGAATGGATTGAAGAAGGGAACGAAACTATGGAAAATGATGAACAAGGTGTTGGGATTATACTGGAAAGTATGTTTTTACTTTGTATAATCAAACTGAATTTCGGTCTTATTTACTGAAATAAATTGTTTATCACTAATGCTTCAAATATCATCGAATGTTACATATATTTACTACATAACTATTCAATAAATAGTACGTGTTACATTGTAGTTAATTTAGTGATACGGATCCGCGAAGATTAAATTAACAGTCCCTTGTAACCAAAAGTACACCATTCACGACCTAGATGGAAATGAACAATCCATCGTGAAAGGTTGAAGTGTAAGGCTCAGATTGGCTTGTCTTGACCAAGAGATTACACTAGTGCATGTTTAGTGCTGCGAATAGGACCCTCTGGGAGGACAAATTCTTGAGCCCCGAACTAGGAAGAATTAGACCTCGATGGTTAGATTATTTTAATCTTAAATCCTTAAATAGGAACAGCGTGTGGTTAGTAATTATTGCTTTGACTTATTATGGGTAGAGAATCAACGAGATTCAATACTTTATATCTTGGGCAATATTATTGGTCACGTCGATTGCTAAAATTTAATCACTGAGAATCGTTAATGCAAATCACGCTTTTGTTCGATTTGCCCTTGGGAGGTTCATAAGTTTTATCATACCAAATCTTGCAAGTGGAACTAGTTTCCGGTATAGATAATAATGTTGAACCGTTTTTACCAGGATAAAAGATATTAATTAATGGAAAGCTATTTCAGGTGGCTTGAATTAATTAATGGGCTAGATAATCTTAAACACGGAAATAATAACAAAGAGCCATATTGATGTAATATGAGTTAAGATGGATAGTGCAATATTAATTATGTAGTGAGATTAATTAATATTTATGGGCTTGAATAATATTGTGGCTCAATATTGATAATTCAAGATCCATTGGAAGGTCCAATCTTAATTCTCCTAAAAGGCTCCTCAAGTAGCCCAAACATAAAGTCCAATAACCTAAAAAATGTGTTTAAAATAAAATAAATTTTTTGTTCTATTTTTTTCCTAAAATTTCAAAAAATATGAATAAAAGGGAGAAAAGATTTTCTTTGAATTTTGTTATGGAATGAAGATATGTATTCTTGGAATACAAGATTATCTCATTAAATTCAAGAAATCTCCCACTTGGTTATTTATATGATGATTTTCTAAAATCTTGAAAGAATAAGGGAAAGAAAGATTTTCTTGATTTTCTTGAAAAGATATTATGGAAGATATGTATTCTTGGAATACAAGAATATCTCATAAATTTAAGAAGATCCAAATCTTGGATTCTTACTCCTTATTATTTTCGAAAATACCATAACAAAAGGGAGTTGGGATTTTTGTGGAATATTTTAAATATGGAGAAAAGAATATATTGGATATATTCAAGATTTCTTGAAGATCAAGAAAAAGATTTTCCCATCTTATTCATGCACAAAATTTTTGACCAACACCCTCTATAAATAGGGGATGAGTGTTTCATTCCCAAGTACATTTCCATGTGCTGGAAAAATTAGTAAATCCATAAAGGTGGTGCAACAATTTTTTATTTTCCCTTTTGTTAATTGTTCGCGACTTCCTTCCACCCGGATTGACGAGCAAGGACTAGGAATACTTGGGAAGGTTTTTGGTGTGTTTTTATCGGCGAGACCATTGCCACTCCAAGAGGTTAGTTCACGTAAACCCAGTAGCAATTCGCGTCGTAGGATTTATGTGAACTGTTTATATCATGATTTGTTGTTGAATTATTATTTGAATTAATATAAGATTAATTCATGCTAGTAATAATTGTTAGAATTAAATTTGTATTTAAATATTCATCCCGAATAGATCCGTGCAATTAATTCCCCAACACAAGGATTATCCATCGAACTCGTCGATTTAGATACCAGGCGGGGATTATGATCACCAATCTTTGAGATCTTGCCACAAGGTTGGGCGAGTGGCGACCAGCGAGTGAAAAAACCAAGAAAACCGAACAAAAATCGAGAAGCCTTTCGGAGATCCCGGACCCACGAACTACCGAGCCCCTGGAACTTTCAAGTCAATTGATAACCCTCTGGAGGTAAAACTCACGGAGAAGTTAACCATGAATGTAGCTATCCCACCACCCAAAGAGATGTACGGGACCCTTCCAAACTCAACAGGAAATTTTGCGATTACCCACGGCTCCATTGGACATGCCACGAACATTGTCGCGACCGCAAAGAATCTAGAAACTTGTCTGAGGAAGGAAAGTTAGAGAACCGTCAAGCCAAAACATCAAGAAAAACCAAAACCCGGCCGACACCGCGCCGCCCGAAACCCGGCAGACCAAGGAAGCCAGGCCCGCGGATCCCGGTGGGCGGAGAAACGAGGTCATCCATGATCGCCCCTGCGGGGGACCACTTGGGGTTTCCTCCCAATGACCTCCTGTCAACCGGCGTTAAAAAAGGCGAGATCACGAGCTCGATAATCTTGTGGCTAAGGCTGCCTTCCAATCAACAACATAGCCCCAATCATAAACAACTCACCTTCAGGGAGGACAAGGATGGGGTGGTTTTCCCGGCCCCGGATCCACTCGTGATCTCGGCCAGAATAATGGGGGCTCTAGTTCATCGCATCATGATTGATAATAGGGCTTTCTGCAACATCGTTTTCAAGAAGACTCTGGACCTGCTCGTCGATTTCCACTCCTACGTCGAGCCCTGTGAGGTCGGGATTCGAGGTTTCGGAAACCAGCCTGTTGAAGCCTATGGGGTGATCCGCATGTCTGTCGAGATCACGTCAACCTTGGACATCGAAGTTAAGGCGACAAGACAACTGGACTTTATAATCATCGATGCCCCGTCAAACTTCAATGTTTTCTTCGGCAGGCCTTTCGAACATGAGTTTGGGGCTACCGCCTCGTTCTAGTTCTATTGTATTAAGTTTCCCAGATCTGACGGGAATATCGGCACCATTAAGGGTGACCAGATTGCAGCAAGAAAATTTTTAACTTACACTTGTGTCGATTTAAATTCTGCTTTTTATTTTGGTAGAAAATCCGAGGTGGGGCTAAGTTGTACGAGCCGAACTCCACCCCGGAAAGAAAAAGAAAGTGACAAAATGGAGATAGACAGTGTAGTATAGTAGAAACAAATGTAACACCTATGGAAGTTGACATCACAGCTAGAGAGAAACCTTCACGAGATTTACCAGATTTGGAACCTCGCCTAGGTTTCGAGCCAATGGAGGTCGACTCCGAACAGCGAGAGTCCAACCTTGATCCTAGAACGGAAAGAAATGATCAATGAGCAACACCTATTGAAGAGCTCGAAACAATCCTAGTCGACCTTGATCGGCCAGAACTAAGTGTGACCATCGGAACTCGAATTCCTAGTGACCTGCGAGATCAATTGATAGATTTTCTCAAGCAGAATCTAGACGTTTTTGCATGGTCACATGAGGACATGGTCGGCATCTACCCCGAGGTCGCATGCCACAAACTAAATATCGACCCAACAAAGAAGCCATTATCCCAGAAAAGGAGAAAGTTCGGCCCATAGAAATACGCTGCCCTGACCGAAGAGGTGAAGAAGCTACTTGATAACAAATTGATCGAGCAAGCAGATCAGCCGCAGTGGGTGGCCAATGCAGTTCTAGTGAAAAAAGCAAACAACTCTTGGCGGTTATGTATCGACTTCACCGACCTCAATGAGGCTTGCCCGAAGGATTACTTTCCAATTTCGCACATCGACCACCTCGTAGATAGCACCGCTGGGCACGAGATGATGACATTCATGGAAGCGTTCGCCGGGTATCACCAAATCGCCATGGATAAAGATGACCAGCAACACATCTTTTCTGACAGAGAAGAACATCTATTGTTGGAAGAGAATGTCGTTTGGTTTGAAGAACGTAGGGGCGACCTACCAGCGTTTGGTAAATCGAATGTTCACCGACGAGATTGGAAGGACCAGGAAGTATACATTGATGACATTGTGGTGAAAAGTGAAAGGAAAGAAGATCATATGGGCCACCTCGCCAGAACCTTCGACATCTAAAAGAAATACAACATGCGCTTAAATCCCAAGAAATGCAGTTTCGGAGTTGGTTCGGGAAAATTCCTGGGCCATATCATCAGTCAGCGAGGTGTCAAAGCTAACCCTGCAAATATCAAAGCCATCATGGATATGAAACCACCTCGCAACGTGAAAGAAATCTAAAGGTTGACCGGGTGTCTCGCAGCTTTCAACAGATTCGTATCCAGGATGGGGGATAAATGCAAACCTTTCTTCGAAGCCATGAAAAAAGGAAAGTTCTCGTGGACCTCGCAATGCCAGGCCGCATTTATGAAGCTCAAAGCGTATCTCTCCGACCCCCAGATCTTGGCAAAACCCATACCAGGCGAGAAGTTATTTTTATACCTCGCGGCCTCGGAGTCTGCCCTCAGCGCAATATTGGTGCGGGCGGAAGGTCAGTTCCACTTACCTATATACTTTGTTAGCCAAACTTTAAATGATGCCGAGCTCAAGTACCCGCAGCTCGAGAAGCTCACCTATACCTTGATTATGAGCGTCCGAAAGCTTCAACAGTATTTTTTCGATCACTAAATAGAAGTCCTAACTACCATGCCACTAAGACAGGTTTTGCACCGTCCTGATACAACTGAGAGATTGTTGAAATGGTCCATCGAGTTAGGTCAGTTCGGGATCACCTTCGCTCCCCGAAAGGCGATCAAAGCTCAGGTCCTCGCCTACTTTCTCATCGAACTCACCTTTCGGAGAAGGCGTCGAAGCGATCGACATCCCATGGACATTACGCGTCAATGGCTCCTTGAGCGAGCACCCGGCGAGGGCTAGAGTGGTCTGTCGATCCCGAACAACAATCTTTCACCACGGCTGTAAGCTTTGATTTTCACGCCACTAACAATGAAGCGGAGTATGAGGCCTTGATAAATGGTCTGGAAATGGCAATGGCCATTGGTGTACGAAAGTTAAAGGTTTACAATGATTCCCAGCTGGTCGTATGCGAGATGTCAGGAGAGTACAAAGCACGGGGCGAGCATATGGTGAAATACCAACAATTAGCGAAGAAAGCATCATCGAAAAAGTTCGAGGAAGTGCGAATAGAGTTGATACATCGGCGAAAACACACCGCGATGGATGCACTAGCTTCGGCAGCCACGTCGGAAGGCGCCGCAAATATGGATAACATAGCGGTTACTAAACTCAACACTCGCCGGCCGTCGCGTCATCATCGACATAAAAGGAAATAACTTCGGACGAATCAAAGCGAGTCCATCAAACATTCATAGGGAAGTCTTTCGGATCGCAACCCGGAAAACAATTGGATGGCCGAAATCGAGACTACATCGAAAAGGGATCTTGCGCGGAGGATAAGGTCGCGACTCACCGATTACAACTAAGAAGCGGCCGAGGTACCGTCATCAACGAATAACTTTATAGCGAAGTTTCTCTTTACCACTTTTGAAATGTGTCACCACGGAAGAAGGCCAAGTGATCTGAAAGAAATCCACGAAGGAGATTGTGGAAATCATATCATCTGTCGGTCTCTCTAAATCTACAAGACGATCGAACAAAACTATTCTTGGCTAACTTTAAGGAAGGATGCGATTGCATATGCAAAGAGGTGCGATAATGCGATTTTCGCCCAACGATTAAGCGAGTTCGGAGGAGCTCACATCAATCTCGACCTATGGCCTTTCACAAGGTGGGGATCGGCGTGATCGGTCCTTTCCCAAAAAAGCCCCGTGAAGTTAAAGGTTTGCGGTGGTCGCGATGAACTATTTCATGAAATGGGCGAAGCGAACCTTTGGCGACCATTACCGGAGAAAATCATTCGATTTATATGGAAAAACATCATTTGTCGTTTTGGCTTACCACAAGCAATCGTCACAGATAATGGGAAGCAGTTCTATGGTTTTGAGATCGATGCTTTTTTCGAGAAGTGGAAAATCGCAAAGCTGTTCTCCACCCCCTATCACCCCCAGTCCAATGGGCAGGTTGAAGCTGTGAACAAAATAATCAAACACACCATAAAAACTCGACTCATTGAGTCAAAGGGGTTGTGGGCTTTCAAGCTTCCAAGTATCCTATGGTCGTATAGGACTACTTTCTGAAATTCAACTGGCGAAACGCCTTTTGCTCTGGCTTTTGGGACGGAGGCAGTCATACTAGCCGTGGTCGTGGTCAGAAGCCACCGGACATCGCAAACAGTCACAGAGGACAACGATCAAGCTATATCTCTCAGCCTCGATCTCCTCGAAGAAAAAAGATTGGAAGCAAACTAAAGAAACGCAAACTACAGACAAAAGTCGGAGAAATATTACAACTCAAAAGCAAAAGTCCGAAGATTCAAGATCGGCGACCTCGTTTTGAAAAGGATCCTCGGTGTCCAGAAAGGAGTTTTTGGTCCAACCTGGGAAGGACCCATGAAGATTTCGAAATGTCTGCCGAATGGAGCTTACCAGCTCGAGGACTTGGAGGGCATTCCCGCGATGTATCTGTGGAATGCAACCTACCTAAAGAAGTTCTACCATTAACTATTAATTGTAAATTTCAGATCGGTTGTGTATTTCTCTAAGTTATGACTTATAACACAAACTTGCTCCATCTTTTTACATTTTTTCAACTTGGGGGAATTTGGTCCCGACCTCTCTGAAGTTATTCGGACATAGATCATAAATGAAAAAAATCTAAGTCGGCTAAGCCAAAACACATGAAGGTAGTATGTCGTACCCAGTCTAAGCCGACCTCGATTAATACCGATCTAAATCTAAGCCCGAACACATGAAGGTGGTATGTCAAGATACCGGTCTAAGCAAGCCTCGGTCACATACCGATCTAAGTCGGCTAAAGCGAAGAACACATGAAAGTAGTATGTCAGATACCGGTCTAAAAGCCGACCTCGATCGCATACCCGATCTAAGTCGACAAAGCCAAGAATATGTGAAGGCAATCATGTAGGTATACCCTATCTAAAATCGACCTAAATCGCATACCCTATCTTGTTGGGATTATCTTAGAAAGTATGTTTTTTTACTTTGTATAATCAAAAAGCAATTTTGGACTTATTCTTTGAAATAAATTGTTTATCATCGATGCTTAAAATATTATCGAATGTTACATATATTTCTTTGCATAACTGTTCAAATAAGTCATCTGGCGTTACATTGTAGTTAATTTAGTGATACGGATCACGAAGATTAAATTAAAACTAAAAAGTACGTCATTTACGACCTAGATGGAAATGAACAACCCATCGTGAAAGGTTGAAGTGTAAGGCTCAAGTCTTGACCAAGAGATTACACTAAGATGATGCCTGAATAGGACCTCTGGGAGGATAAATTCTTGAAACAAGGAATAATTAGACCTCGGTGGTTCGTTATTTCTTAATCTTAGTTCCTAAATAGGATCCGCGTGTGATTGGTAACTATTGCTTTGACTTATCATGGGTAGAGAATCAACGAGATTCAATACTTTTTTATCTTGGGCAATATTATTGGTCACATGTGATTGCTAAGATTTAAATGAAGAATTGTTGCTTGTTTGATTTGCCCCTTGGGAGGTTCATCATCGCCGCTTTATCATATCAAATCTTGCAAGTGGAATTAGTTTCCTGGTATGGATAATAATGTTGAACTGGACCAAAATATTAATTAACGGAAAGCTATTTCAGGTTTGAATTAATTAATAGGCTAGATAATCTTAAACCGCGGAAATAATAACAAGGAGCCATATTGTAATATTGGTTAAGATGGATAGTGCAATATTAATTATGTAGTGGGATTAATTAATATTTATGGGCTTGAATAATATTGTGGCTCAATATTAGATATTCAAAGTCCATTAGAAGGTCCAATCTTAATTCTCCTAAAGGCCCCCTTGCTAAGTAGCCCAACATATAGTCCAATAATCAAAAAAGGTGTTTAAAATAAAATAAATATTGTTGCTATTTTTCCTTGCAATTTTGAATTTTATGGATAAAAAGGGAGAAAGATTTTCTTTGAATTTTGTTATGGAATGAAGATATGTATTCTTGAATACAAGATTATCTCATTAAATTCAAGAAATCGCCACTTTTTATCTATAAGAGAAAATTAAAAATTTTGAAATATCTTTGGCAAAAAGATTTTCTTGATTTTCTTGAAAAGATATTATGAAAGATATGTATTTCTTGAAATACAAGAATATCTCATAAATTCAAGAAGATCCAAATCTTGGATTCTTGATCCCTCATATTTTCAAAAATATCCATAATAAAAAAAAAAGGTGGGATTTTGTGGAATATTATAATTATGGGAAAAAGAATATAAGAGATATATTCAAGATTTCTTGGAGATCAAGAAAAGATTTTCCCACATTGTTTTATCACAAATTTTCAACCACCTTGTGCTCTACAAATAGGGGATGATTCTTTCATTCCCAAGTACAATTCCATGTGCTGGAAAAATTAGCAAATCCACGAAAGTAGTGCAACAAAGTTTATTTTTTCCTTTTGTTAATTGTTCATGAAAGTATCCTTCCAACGGGATTGTCGAAGCGAGGACTAAGGAAATACTTGGGAAGTTCTTTTGGTTAGTCTAATCGGCGGATCAATGCCATCCCAAGAGGTACGTTCACATAAACTCGTAGTATTCCGCATGCGTAGGATTTACGTGAATTAATTATATGCATGATATGTTGTTAAATTATTATTTGAATTAATATAGGATTAATTCATGCTAGTAATAATTATAAGAATTAAATTTGTATTTAAATATTCACCACGAATAGATCTGTGCAAATCATTCCCCAACATATTTAAGTCGACAGTCAAGTCGCTATCAATTAACATATCTTTTATCATTATTGTTTATTACCCAGGTTTTCAGAAAGACAAGATACGCAAACTCGCCGATCTCAAAGTGTTGGCGAAAAATAAACAAACATTCAAATCAGGAAGCGAGAAATAGAAATGAAAATGAACTGCGATTTCATTAATAAACGCTCGGAGGTGACAAAAGTACATCGCCCGAAGGCAGCGAAGTCCTACGCCCCTTGGGCAAACATTTACATACCCCGAAGGGCAACCAATGAACCTGATTAAAAAACCTCTAAGGGCCATCACAGAAAGTGCCCGAAGGCAATTGGCATACTGCCGCAGAAAAACTTCATCTGAGGGATCAACTTGGCGGAGCATCTGAGGTCCCCTCATTAGGGTTGATCGACACAAATTATTCGACCTCGGGGATCTCAACGCCAACAGGACCCCCCGCTCTCCCAGCCTCCTCCACCACCTCGTCAGCGGCCCAGTCACCGCTTGACCTCCAAGTCTAGAAGCTTAGAAAAGGCTTCGTTTGGGTCATAAAAAGGTTAACCTTTGGGTGGGAGAAAGATGAAATCAACAAAAGCTAGTGAGGTCCTTGATCGGAAGATCTTCCCTCTCGCCGGCCACGGGTTGTTTTAGCATGTAGTTGACGATCCCTCTTTCACGCCATCATCCCCGGCACCCGCGAGGTCACCCGCCTTGTGGACAGCTCGAATAGCATTGGCATATGAATGAATGTAGGAAATGTTCGAGGCGTGATTCCTCTCCAGGATGATGGTGGCAGGGACTTGCTCGGCGGCGGCCTCCAGGACTCGGACCCGGTGCTCCAGTTCGGAGATCTTGTCCAGAATCACCTTCTCTTTCTGAACCGGAGGTCGAGTCTTTCTTCGTAAATGCGGATCTTTTTTCTCCATGACGTCCCTCCCTCGGATCACCTCTTTCATCTTCTCCTCGGCTGCGACCTTGGCGAAAATGGCGGACTCCTGATCTTTTATTTGCCTCTCCAAATCCGTCCGCATCCGCGCGTAAGCGACCTCGGCGTCTTTGCGCTGGAGTTTTGCCTTATCATCTTGTTCGGCTTTTTTTTCAAAAGAAAAAAAACGGCACAAAGTGGGCCACCCCAGGTCATGTCCTCGGAGAAATCTTGGTTTTCGGCCTCGTGAAGAGGTCCGCAGTTCGGGACTTAGCGGAGTCGTTGGCGTCTCATCGGAGGTAGAAATTTGAACATCATTGCCATGATTCGCGACCACAAGTAGTTGCGGGAGGATTCACCAAGAAAGACCCCGTCATCCAACTTGTACCTGCAAGATAACAACATTACACAAGATGAGTATCCACTTAAATTCACACGAAAAGCGAGTAAACGAAGTCGGACTCCAGAGGTCACCTCTTGCGGTATTCGGGGTTCCAACCAAGGAAAGTCTCATCCTCCGTCTCGCGATCTTGGCGAATTCGTCGGTCAAAGACAAGTGTCTCGGCGGCTTCGGCGTGCTGGCGAAGGCCCCTCCGCCACTCGGCGGCAGGCGTTCTAACTCTCTCGGCGGAGTTTTTCGTTTTCATCCTCTGGGTCCCGACGACCTCATCTTTCTCGCCCATAACATCTTTCTGGGCCTGCCCTTTCTTTTTCTTCTCGTTTTTCTGCCTCGAGAGTTCCAAGGCACGGGCGACTTTCACGCTTGAATCTAAGATTCAGATTGTCCATGGCCGAGGGCTTTTTGAAACAAACCAATGGGCTCGATGAAGGTTACTGGAACATAAGGAAGATATAAGAAGAGAACAAAAAAGAACTGCGAGCTACAACTGATTATTAAAAATGATCGGATCAAAACCCACTTCGCTTACCAGGGAGATCCACGGACAGCGAAGAAAGGGGTGGCACGATCAACCTTGCGAGCTCCCAACACTTCAACCTCTGCAGCTCTGAAAGAGATCGCTCGTCGGGGTCAATGAGATAGACTTGTATCAGCTGGGCCAGAAAAGGACGCGAGAGTTAGGAGATTTTGGAGGACTTCGGAGCTGCGAGAAAAAAGAAAAGTTAAATCAGTACTATGGAAAGAGCGAAATGAAAAAGGTCTTACGTTTGAAGGTGACATAATTGCGGGGTATCTCGAGGTAACCGAGACTCCCCAAAGAGAACACGGGACTCTGCCAAGCCCCACCAACGATCCACCATTTCTCCTTCCAGTCTTGGATTTT
The DNA here is from genome assembly GCA_037126765.1 of Stenogyne calaminthoides. Classification (NCBI taxonomy): domain Eukaryota; kingdom Viridiplantae; phylum Streptophyta; class Magnoliopsida; order Lamiales; family Lamiaceae; genus Stenogyne; species Stenogyne calaminthoides. The sequence continues at coordinate 31,853,468 of JBBCBC010000014.1, forward strand.
GTTCGGCAGGTCCTCGATCACTTTCATATGAGGTCGGGCCTTCACATAATAATAACTCGGATCTTTCCCCCATTTCGTGAGCGAGATCAGAGAGTTGACCTCCTTAATCGAGAAAAGCTTCGGGGTTGAATCTGGCGAGCAAATGACAAGATCCCAAAAAAATCGTGCTCCACCCATTCGAATGTCTGGCGTTGGGCGGACCCGAAATTGCAACAGTTGCGAAATCACGGGATGGAGCGGAAAGCGAAGTCCGGCTTTCATGGTATCGTAATTCATAGCTACACAACCGTCCGGAACCTGGTCGGCATAGTCGATTTCATGTCCCGGGACCCAGAAATGGACATCGCTGGGGACTTGAAATTTTTCTCTCCACAAGAAAAGATCAGCCTCGGTCACCCAACTATCCACATCTTGCGCTGCGAAGTCGCTCTCTCCGCGAGCTCGGGTCGGCCTCGGAACCACATCGCGAGGTCCGCGAGGCACGGATTCTTGTAACCTCAACCTCCGGTCTACTTCGTCGACCTCATCGTCCGAACTGGGTACCTCGGGAATGGCCTCGTCCGACAAAAAATAGAATTCAGTCGAATCAAGGGACCTAGTCGAAGGGTCGCTCACATTATCTCCCGCCAATTCCACGAATTCAGTTTTTGGCTCGGCTGATCTCTCTATCCACACGGGCGATTTGCTCCCCCTTTTCCGGAGACGGTGCCGTTTAGACATGACCTCCCCGCGGATTTCCAACGGAACTTCACTCACCATCTCGGAGGAGACATCTATCAGAGACGACCCCTTCCCCCGGCGGCCTCGTCGCCGATTGGGCATCACATCCGGAGCAGAGCTCCCGACCACACTCCACGAGGAGGTCCGATCCCCAGAATCCATGAGATAAAGACGGAGTGAGAAGAAAGGAAGAAGAGTGGAGGGTTTACCTTGAGCGAGGCACCGTCTGGACCGAGATCGAGAAGATGGCCTGAGTAACACGGCGGATTTTGAGAATGCAAAGGGAGAAAATGAATGAGGAGAAGAGGACATACTTATAGAAGGAATTAAGGGCATGGGGCTGCCCATGATCTTTTTTCGTGATCCTGGCGTGTAGCTCCGCTACGCCATCATTGGGTCTCGATAAACCACGGCAGTCGATCGCATTTCGTCATCGCGCTCGATCCGGCCTGATAGTCCGCTCGCGTACCACTAAAGCTTCGACCTCCGCCGCCGGGATCGGCGATGCAGAAAGTTAGCTAAATCCCTCTTGGCGGAACAGCCGTGAATGAGCTGGGGCCCGTTGTTGTGGGCATATAAGCGGTCGGGCCGGGCCTAGAAAGAGAAAGAAGGAGGACCGAGATCAAATTTTGCACCGTGTATAACACCTGCGCCGAAAAGGTGAAATAAAGGCGCGTAAGCGAGCATCGACTGGATGAACCTCGCGTATGCCTGGCTGACAAATCTGGAGCATTGGTGAGATGGGTCGTGGCGGTGACGGCGTCGGGAACCTTATCCCAGAATGGCCTTGTCGAGAGATGTGTCGATGGGGCCCGGTAATGATGGTATTGGAGTACTTAGATGGTAAATCTACAAATCCGAATTTGCCTCGGGCGGCGTCCAGCCGAGGTCATGAGCTCATGACCCTCGGCGACCTCCCAAATGACTCCCGACTGGGTCACATCAATCATGTAGCATTTAATGTTTTGCAGAGCTATTTCCGGCTACTTGTCCTTGTAATTCGGGAGAGTGAGTTCCACTCTCCCAAACCTTATAAATATGGGTCATTTATGACCAAGAAAGAGAGAGAAATTAATACCTTACCAAACCTCTTGTAAATTTATTGCTCAACTTATATTTTTCTCAAGCAATCATATCACTTAAATGCAATCCACTTTACATATTTATTGTTTGTGTCACTAAGATCATTAAACCACATCTTAAACCATAATCCTCATACTTTAGTACACAACAACGACAACTTCTGAAACTGTAGGTAAATTGTGCATCATTGGATCGTAGAATTTACTACCAATTAATGTCATAGTTACGGTTCTATGACTAGTATTAAATCTATCTCTAGTCATTCTAAACCTCTGCACCAACACATTGTTGTTGTCCAATATCCCCTTCACGTTAGAAACAATTCCAGCTTGGATTGTATTTACATTATTCTCTGAACTGAAAATATATACTACAAACAATATATTTTTACAATTTCATATAAGATGAAAAAATATGTAGATACACAATTGACTTGAAAATAGGTACACAATCAGTACCAATCTCATTAGTATCATATAAAACTGATAGAATTCCTAACTTAAAAAATATATCACTCAAAATTATTTTAAAATTAAGAGCAAAACAATCTGATCCATAATACAAAATATGCTACTAAAATTAATAATATAAGAATTATAAATCACATTACATGTAAAATGAAATTTAAATGTACCATTCCAACAAACTAATATAGAAACTATATATAATCAATAATTGATAGTTATAAATAATTAATCATAAACTGCAATTAATCTACTTACTATTTTCATAAAATAATACTCGACTAAGTTGGGTGATTGAAGTCAATCAATAATTAAAGGAGGAGATTCATAAAATGGAATAATCTTCGGCATTAACACTGCTACAAGTTTGGTCCATAAAATGGAAAAAAAAAAAAACAATTCAAATAAAGAAAATTGGAGAAAAAAAAAAAAAATACAGAAATAGTATCTACATTTTCGCCCACTATCAAAAGCACTACAATTGAAATTAGTTTATAACACAACATTAAGAGTTTCTAATACATTTTATGTATTAAGAGTGTCATGTATATTATTCAAAGGGTGTGTACTGCAAAAGATAAAAAAATATATATATATAACTAACACAACATAAATTTAAGGCAAAATTATGCCCCACAAAATACAAATTAAGAATTGGTCAAAGACAAATATGGGTCAAAAGAAAAAAATATCGCATGTTTTGTTATCAATCAGAATATATATAGTCAATATGTTAAAATGTTAACTTAATTTTAGAGTGTTGAGTTATTATATTTATAGCACTTTTTATTATCATAATTAACAAAATTTGTCAGAATAGAATCTTTTTAAATGAGTAATTTAGTCTCAATTATTATTTCAATAATTTAATGACCAATTAATTATTTAATTAATTTATGTGGTAATCATAAATTTCCAAATTCGCATATTCAAATGTTAAGGTGATTGGACCACGACATCATTAAGATAGGAATGTATAATTAAATATTATTATATATAAACAGAATTTTATTAAGTTAAAATAAATTGAGAGATTAATCAAAATTACCAAAATTAAAATTATATAATAAATGGTTGCCAAATTGCTAAAATGAAGATGACAAAATACATTAATGGTCATAATTACGAAATTAAAAGAATACTTATCTTTACAAATAATAATTATTTACAATTATAAAATTACCTAATTCATATAAAGTGAAAATTTATTGTATAAGAACTAATTTTATAAAAACAATTAACTAATCAAATTTCTAAATCCAAATTACATGTTCAAATGATTATAAAATTAATAGAATTGCAATCAATTATAATTCAGTTCTTTTTATTTTTTTTAATATGTATTCTTAAAGACAAAAAAAATAAAAATTATAGGAGACAGTTTCATACGTGGGACAGAGTAAAAACTAGAACTAATCAACATCTTCATTTTCTAAGTGTTAAATCGTCATTGCCCAAATTATACTTCATCTCAATGTAAAATTACCTCACGCAAATTCATTATTAAATGCAATACAATTAAAAGCCATTAATTCATTCAAAACCAAATTACATGTTATTTGCCACAATTTATGCGCACTTAAATGATTATCACTCTATAAAAGCTACACTAATTTTGTTTACAAGATATCAAAACTTGGAAGAGACCAAACACTTTACATTGCATCAAATAAAAAATCCTAAATCCCCAATTTTCAACTAAACAATGAACAAAGTTTTGCTTATCTTCGTTCTTTTGGCTTCAATATCTGGTAATTAAATCATATGTATATTTCTATTATTTATTCTTTAGTGATCGTTAAGCTTAGTATAATAATATTAATTGATAAGCATTATAATATTTAATGTAATTGCAGCTTTGAGCGTTGAGGCGGTGAATTGCAGATATAATGAAGACTGCAAACCCTACTGTTCAGGATCGAGTCCAACGTGTATTGCAGGTTCTTGCCAATGTCTTCTCAACAAATTTAACGCTAATGTTGTGCACAAGTCTCAAAGGAAATTAGCTAATTTCAATGTTTGAATTTGGTTATATATATAAGATTGATAATGTAAGGTTATTTTTGCGAAGAATTTCGGAATAAAGAAATTTAATTTGAGTGTTTCAATTTTGTATCGTGCATCGTTTGATTGGAAGTTTTATGGCTTTTCATAAATTAAATTTTATTTGAATTAATTTTAATATTTATTTTCTGAACTTTTTTGAGAAAAAAATGTGAGGACGCCTTGGGTATTCTTTACTATCTTCTTTCACACATAGAGAATTAATTATATTTTACGCGGGTTAAAAATAAAATTATAATATATTATAAAATAATATTAAGTTTTTTACGTAATTAAAAATATATTATATTTAATAAGATAATACCACCGAAACAGAGGAATTCTTTTCCTACCCGTTATATATTTAAAATGTTTAATATAAAATTCATAATTTAATATTATTTTTTATCAAAAAAAATTATATATAGTGTAAGTGTTTTTTACACCAACAATTGGTTTGAAAGGAACATCAATTTTAATAAAATTAAATGCTTAGAGTAAAAATTAAATAATATTAGATATTATAAATAAATTTATTGCATAAAAATTGAGTATTTTGAAATAAATTCTCAATTATTAGAGATAAGATAAGATAGGAAAAATGTCAATTCAACACCTGAAAGATGGTAAATCTATCAATTTAAGCCCTGAAAGATATTTCCTATCGATTCAAGGCCTGGAAGATAGAAAACTATCAATTCAGGGATTGAAAGATAGAAACTATCAATTTGAAGCTCACGCATTTTAAGGTCATGTTTGACACTTATATTTCATGTCCTTATTTTTTTGTTTTTAGGGTTTAGGGTTCATGGTTCATGGTTTAGGGTTCATGATTCAGGGTCTATGGTTCATAGTTCATGGTTCAGGGTTCAGTGTTTAGGGTTTAGGGTTTATGATTCAGGGTTTAGTGACAAATATGGTCTTAAAATGTGAAGGTCTTAGTTTCCATCTTTCAGACTCTAGATTGATAGTTTTCAATCTTCCAGGTCTTGAACCGATGGGAAAAATCTTTCAGGCCTTAAATTGATAGATTTACCATCTTTTAGACCCTGAATTGATAAAACTCCTATAAGATAAATATAAGATAAGATTAATTTATTAACCTTATAAAATATTTGAAAGATCAATATTATTATTTAAAAATGAATGCTTAATAAATGTATCACATTTTTTTAATAAAGAAGAGACTTTCCAAAAAAGTGATTAAAATTAAATTAAAAACTAATATCAAATGGAAACAAGTTCTTCGGTATGTTTGTTTCGGGCCGTGGGAAGAGTTGGGAAAATCTTGATTGGAAAATTCTCATGATTAGTAAAAAGGTAAATTTAACTTTTATATATATATGTGTGTGTGTTTATTTGAAGATGCAGTAAAGTAGGATTGAGAAAAAAATCGGTGAAAAAACAAATGACGATGAAATTATTATATTATGAAAATTAAATATGTGTGATATTTAGAAAAATGTAATCACGAAAAAGAATGTTAAGAGATTGTATGTAATATTGGTTATGATTTTGATGAATTTTAAAATATTGCATTCATAATCCTTCAAACAAACATGTATTGAGATACCCTTAGAGACACATAGTATTTTTACGTTTATAATGACGTGTAAAGCTATATTACAACATAGTACTATTGTGATTTACGAGATTCATCTTGTTTTAGAAATTTCAATAATTTGGCTAATTGTTTTGTTGGGGCATTTGTATCTTTTTCAAGCACTAATAATTAAGATCGATTTTTTAACTATTGTGAATGACTTTGTCGATAGCTCTTGTTCTTGTACTTTTCAAATATGAAATTTTTTTGGTTTTAAAAAAAGGGTATCAAATATAGAATATTCTCTTTTTAAAAGAAAAAACAGGTAATAATATATATGTTGACTCATAAAATTGATTTATGAATGATCTTAGTGACCTTATTTTGATTGACAAAATTTCCACCATGTTTATTATGTGTGTAATTTACAGTAACAAGTTTAATAAAATTGCAATTCATTATAATTCTTTTTTTTTTTTTTACTCGGCACTCAAATTATCATTACTCTATAAAAACCACGTTGTTTCTTGCATATTAATATCGAAACTCGAACAAACCAAAATACCTGCCCTCTCAACCCAAATATTTATGAATTCCCCTCATTACAAGAAAAGTAAAATGACCAAAATTGTCCTCCTTTTCGTTCTTGTAGCATCTCTCATGGTTTCAATTTCTGGTAATTATATTTTTTTATTTATTTATTTTCTTAGATCTATACTTGTGTATTTGTAGGGAGTAGTGGAATTAGTACTTGAAGAATGATGTTCTATTTATTAATCTAAATTTTTATTTTTTATATTATTTCGTAGAACATTTTTTGTAATTCTTTTTATGTATTTCTTTAATTTCGAGGAGAGAAGAAAATTCACACAATTTTTTAGACATTCCTAATTTGAGACTTAGAAATATGTTCATTGAGTTGTCATTAATTCATTAGATGAGCCAATCCAATATAAAGATTTGTGGTGACTTTAAATGGGGCCCCGCTAAACGATGGTGGTTCTTAGGTTAACTGTCAAATCATAATATTATTTTGGAGTTTAATCCACCGTAATTATCGTTATTAAATGAAAAAAACGAACCTATAATATCTACTTCCGTCCACTAAAACAGTGCTCATTTTTTCTTATTTGTCCGTCCACCAAATGTGTGTTCATTCCTTTTATGGACACACTCATTTTATCTTCACCCTCCAACCATCACTTAATTACCCATATTGTCATTGTATTTTACCCATAAAATTCACTTTATCCATAAATGGACCCCACCATATGATATACTCCATCCGTCCACCAATCTTATGTCTGATGCTTTTGACACATGTTTTAAGAAAAAAATAGATAATAGATAAAGAAATAGTATTATAGGGTATTGTGGGGTCCATTTATAGAAAAAATGATTGTTTGTGAGTAAAGTACAATGACATTTAAAGTAATTAAGTGATAGTTGGGGAATAAATATAAAGTAACTTTTTGCAAAAAATGGAGTGTGCATAAAATTGGTGGACGGACGAATAAAACAAGTGTGCATAAGATTGGTAGACGGGGGGAGTACCATCTTTTACTTTAGACAAAGTCTAGTATGAAAATTTTCATACATGAAAAAACGTTAATTTACAACCAAATTCTGTAATTGGTGAAGGTAAGACAAAATTGAGTGGTTCATGGTTCACTTGGCCCAAGTGGTTCATGGTTCACCCGATTCGAATAGGTCATAATTTAGGGTTCATTATTTAGTGTTTAGTGTGTAGATGGTTGATTTAAGACAATTTTATAGATTTTCATACATGAAAATTCACACTAGACGTACTCTTTACTTTATCTACTTTATCTATCTTTTCTTAAAATTTGTGTCAAAAGAATTGAACACAGTTTTTGTGGCCAGATGGAGAATTATAAGGGTCTTAATTACAAATGCTCCAGAAGAGTAGAATACGATCCGAGGAATCCTGAGATCGTAGGCTAATTGATGGGTCCATCCGAGAAAAAAATCGGAGAGGATAGCAACAGAGGGGTTATGGTTGGACTCGAACTGTTAGGATTTAAACAGCAATTATGGAGAAAATAATGAAAACAGGAATTAAGGAACACACAATTTGGTTACTCAGTTCGTCAAGAATGACTACGTCTGGGGGCACTACCAAGCCAGGAGATCTACTATTTTCGAGTGTTATGAGTGATCATACAATTACAATGAGTCAAAAGTATTTAAATATGAGACTGGGCCGAAAATCCTAAATCCGCGTACAGGGCCTCAGAACCGCTCGACCTCGGGCCTTGGTCGAGCGGTTCTGCTCGACCGAATGACTTGATCGAGAGCCTTGGCTGTGCTGCTTGGGGGGTTGCTCGACCGAGCAATAGTGCTCGACCTCTAGCACTGGTCGAGCGCCTCCCGGGTGCTGCATCCCCGTTCCACTCAGGCTCCAACAATCCCAACAATCTCCCACCTGGAGACTGACTCCAACTGTAACTTGTCTCCTCCATTTCAACGGTCTCTCTCACTGGTAGTAGTGCCGGGCCTTCATCTCAGTTTCCAAGGCCAGTTGAAGTCATGCATAACTTCAACTTCTCTAAGGTCACAACCTTAGTTAACATGTCAGTAGGATTCTCACTTCCCCGGATCTTCTTCAGCTGTAAGATCTTGTTCTCAATGAGGTAACGAATGTAATGATACCTCAACTCAATATGCTTCGTCCTCGAGTGAAAGGCCGAATTCTTTGCCAAGTGAATATCACTCTGACTGTCACTATACAGAATGCTATCCTTTTGCTCCTTCCCCAACTCACACGAAAGATTTTGCAACCAAACCATCTCCTTGCTAGCCTCAGTAACTGCAACGTACTCTGCTTCTGCAGTTGACTGAGCTATGATCTTTTGCAACTTAGAAGCCCAAGAAATTATTGTACCACCAAAAGTAAACACATACCCGGTTGTAATCCTCCTTTTGTCGAGGTCATTTGATGCCAAGTCTGCATCAACATATCCTGCCAACTCAATGCTTTTGCCCTCAAAGCACAAAGCTTGTTCAGTAGTACCTCTCAAGTACCTAAGGACCCACTTCACTGCCTCCCAATGCTGCTTACCCGGATTGCCCATAAACCGGCTAACAACTCTCATCGCCTGTGCAATATCTGGTCTTGTACACACCATAGCATACATCAAACTGCCAATTGCCGAAGCATACAGAGTGTTTTGCATGTATGCCTGCTCCTCTTCGCTACTAGGTGAGTCCTTGTTGGATAGCTTGAACTGACTTCCCAACGGGACCCGATCTGGCTTTGCATCTTCCATACTAAATCTCTCCAAGACTTTCTTTATGTATTCAGCCTGTGAAAGATACAACTTTTCTGCCACCTTATCACGATCGATTCGCATACCTAAGATTTGCTTGGCCTCTCCAAGGTCCTTCATAGCAAACCTTTCAGACAATTTTTCCTTCAACTTGCTCACTTCCCGAGCACTAGAGCCTGCTATCAACATTAGGGATGTTAAACGGGCCAGCCCTAACCCATTAGGGCCAGCCCTACAGGGCCACGGGCCTAAACGGGTTAGGGCCTTAGCGGTTCACTTTTAAACGGACCATTAAGAGCCGTAACCTAACCCTAACCCTAGCGGGCCTCGAGCTAAACGGGCGGGCCACACCGTTTTTTATTTAAAATACAATCCAAATGCATATTAAATATATTACAACTATCACAAGTTCACAACTTAAGTACTTAACTCTAACCATAAATAGCCCGGCCCGGCCCGTTGGCCCGTTTAACATCTCTACATACCTGTAGTCTGTAGACGACAAGATAATGAGGTTATTAGCTGACAGTAATTCGCATAAAATTGCTTTATAGCATTTTTTTCACAATAACTAATAAGATAATAATTAAGGCAGGCTCAGCTTGTAATTTATCGTATTCATACTTCAACAGCGAACAAATGACTAAAATGAGGTGTTAATCTTACGAACAGACTAACAGTTAGCATTCACTGGAACTTTGTACGACTTTGAGACTCCTTCCAAATTCTCTCTAGGTTACTAAATATGTAGTGTGGCACATGTGTGGGTCACATTCTAGTTTTTTCCTTTACATATGTAAAAATCTAAGATCATTTTGTTATAGTTTCAAACAGATCTGAAAGACTCTACGAGGATCAAGTAGCTTTTCATCCAGTTCTCAATATTGTTACATTAGGTGATGATGTGAGCATAAAAGTAAATCATACTACAACATATACTCGAGGTGAGACCCAAACTATTATAGTAGTACTCCATCAAATTCAAAGATAGCATCTCTAATTTTGTGATTATTCAGGACATAGTTTCACACTAAACGACTAGTAAAGGCATATAAAAGACCGTGCACTGTGCATTTTAAAATCATACAACTTGTTTACACTAAATCATATATTTACTTTTTCATATTAATAGATACACAATTCAATATAAACAAATTACATATTCCAATATAACAAATTGCATTTTTCTAAAATATATTAAATTTTATATTGCATTATCACGTTTTCTTCCATGCTTAGCTACAATTTAACCAGTAATATTATAAAATTAAATATTAAGAGTTTTATAAAGTAGATTTCATCACGTTTCAAAAAAAAAAGTCAATTTCATCACAAATTAGTGATACTTTTTGTTAGGCTAACTAAAACAACCCAGAAATTATTTGTACATCAAATTAGTGATTTTAATTATGAAAAGCTCAACTCTTTAATTAAAATATCAATCATGCCATGCGATTTTAAACTACTTGAACTCTCAAAGATATGAACATCTTCCTCATGCTATATAAAAGCAAAAAAAAACCACCAAAGATATTTCAAGTACACATCATGCGAAAACCACCAACTAATCCATTTCAAGCAATAACCACAAACTAATTTACTCTTTGCTTCCCCTTCTTACACGACCCTCTCGAAATAAGTCCAGATACTTACGTCCTCCATCACAGCAGCGAACCAGGCACTTAGCAGCCCATTTAGCAAAAAAAAAAAAAAAAAAAAGATATTAAGCACGAAGAACCCGGTTCGGGCGGGCAGGCCGGTTTTAAACGGGCCAGAAATACCTAAGCCCTAACCCTGAAAAATTCCCAGTTAGCCCGGCCCGGCCCGTTGGCCCGTGACCCGTTTAACATCTCTAATCAACATGTCATCAACATATAATAGCAAAATGATATACCCACCAACATACCTCTCGAAGTAACAACAATGGTCAGTTTCACACCTATTTATCTCAATTTCGTGCATGAACCCATCAAACTTCTTGTACCACTGTAATGGAGCTTGTTTCAAACCATACAAGATCTTCTTCAATTTGCAAACAAACTCACTATTCCCTTTAAACAAGTATCCTTTCGGTTGCTTCATGTAGATGTCCTCATCTAAGTCACCGTGAAGAAAGACTGTTTTCACATCCATCTGTTTTAACACCAAATTTTCTGCAGCCACCAAACTCAGAACTAATCGAATGGTAGTTAGTTTCACCACTGGAGTAAAAACATCAGTATAATCAATACCATGTTTCTGCTGAAACCCCTTCACATCCAGTCTTGCCTTGTAGCGTTTGCTTCCATCAGTCTCCTCTTTGATTCTGTAGACCCACTTATTATGCAGTGCTTTCTTGCCCTTAGGGAGCTCAACTAGTTCCCAGGTTCCGTTGGTCATCAACGAATTCATTTCATCATCCATCGCAAGTTTCCACTTGCTCACCTGTTCACTACGTATAGCCTCTCCATAACATTCAGGTTCACCACCATCAGTTAACAATAAATAATGAAGAGAAGGTAAATACCTATCAGGAGATCTTCATTCTCTCATGGATCTCCGCAGCGGAATTGTTGGTGGTGGTGTACTAGGTTCTTCCTCAACAATCTCATGATCATCTAGAACCTCTTTGCTCCCACCTGAGTTCGAAATGTCTAACTCAACAACCTGAGTCTCAGAACCACCTTCTTTGGATATCCCCAAACTGTCTTTGTACAACACCTGCTCATTAAATATGACATATCGACTACGAATTGTTTTTCAGTTTTCCTCATCCCAAAATCGATAGCTAAATTCATCACCGCCATATCCGACAAACGTACACTTAACAGATTTAACATCCAACTTGCTTCTACTAGTAGCATCAACATGAACATATGAAACACACCCAAATACTCGAAGAAAATACAGATTTACCTCCTTACCCGACCAGGCCTCCTCTGGTATGCCATTTTCCGAGGGAGTTGAGAGTCCTCTGTTTATCAAGTAAGCTGCAGTGTTAACTGCTTCTGTCCAAAACATCTTTGGCAGCCCACACTTCAATCTCATGCTTCTAGCACGTTCACATAGCGTTCTGTTCATACGTTCTGCCACACCATTCTGCTGGGGGGTTCCTCTCACGGTTTTCTCCATTCGAATTCCATTCGCCTCACAGAATTCTTTGAACTCACGGAGCTCGTACTCTCCACCATTATCTGATCTCAAACACTTCACCTTGAGACCTGTTTCAGTTTCTACAAGGGCATTCCACTTCCTGAAAGCATTAAAGGCATCAGACTTATTTTTCAGAAAATAAACTCATACCTTCCTCGTAGAGTCGTCAATGAAAGTCATGTAATATGATGCTCCACCAAGGGATGTCACTGGTGCTGGACCCCACAAGTCACTGTGGACTAACTCCAGTTTCTGCTTCTTCAAAGTTCTGCCTCCCTTCGGAAAACTCACCCTTTTCTATTTTTCGAATACACAGTCCTCACATAACCCGTTGTCAACTGTCTTGAGGTCTGACAGTTTACCCTTTGAACACATAACTTTCATTCCTTTCTCACTCATGTGGCCAAGACGACAATGCCACAAATCTGCATTCCCTTTTTCACTTGCGAGAGCAATGCTGTCCCGGGTGTTGCCTGTCATGTACAACGTTCCCTCTTTATTGCCTCGAGCCACTACCATGACACCTTTGGATATCTTCTACGTGTTACACCCAAAAGTCACCTTGTAGCCCTCATCATCAAGTTGCCCAACTGAAATTAAATTCCTCTTCAATCCAAGAATATGTCTAACATCTTTCAACTGCAAGACAGTCTCATTTGGTGTCTTAATCTGAACATTCCCTTTCCCTTTGATTTCCAAAGGCTCATCATCAGCTAGATAAACCTTCCCAAAGTTTCCGGAAGTGTACTTCTCCATTACGCCAGCACTGTTGCACGAATGAAACGATGCTCCAGAATCTAACACCCACGATATACAATGGACTGCTTACGCTCAAGATTAATGCATCTGAGCCCTCATCAGTGGTGGCGTTTGCTGAGTTGTCATTCTTCTTTGGTGCATTCTCTTGTGCCTTTGCTTGTGCCTTGCACTCCCTTTTGTAATGACCAAGTTCATGACAATTGTAGCACTCAACTTGACTCTTATCTTTCTTGGGCTTATCTTTGCTCCTTGACTTTGATCTACCCCGATTTGGCTTCCTCGATTCAAATCACCTCTGTTTCCCGCGACTCAAGGTGATCCTGGCCACACCCAACTCTTTCTGCGCGAATTTCTTCGCTCATGATCAGATCTCTAACCTCATCAAATTTTAGTTTCACTTTACCTGCTGAAGCACTAACAGTCATTATCGTCCCACTCCAACTTTCTGGTAAAGAAGACAACAAAATTAGGGCTTGAACCTCATCATCAAAATCAATCTCAACCGAGCTCAATTGGGCTATGATCATATTGAACTTCGTTGGGATGATCAAATACCACATATCCTCTGCCACCCTCGGGTTGAATAACCTCCGCATCGAGATGAACCTTGTTCGTGCAGACGCGATTTTCATACATCTCGGTCAAAATCTCCAAAGATCTCCTTTGTGGTTTTTTGTGCTTTCACCGTATGTAGGGTGACGTTCTGGATAAATTATGCACGAACCACACTCATCGCCCGCTTCTGTCCAAAGAACTTCCACTCGTCGTCCTTCATATCTTGGGTTGTGAACCTAAAGGTTGATCTGATCTTTCTGCGTCTGGTAATCCTTGATCTGCAATTTCCGAATCCAAAAATCCGCTCCATCAAACTTCTCAATGCGGCGATTTCCTTCATCCATCATAATTGCTCCCCACCGATCCCTTGAACCCGATGCTCTTGATACCGGTTGTTAGGATTTAAAACGGCAATTATGGAAAAATAATGGAAATGGGAATTAAAGAACACATGATTTGGTTACCCAATTAAATCGAGAATGACTACGTCCAAAGACTACCAAGCCGGGAGATCTACTATTTTCGAAAGTGTTATGAAAGTGATCATACAATTACAATGAAATCAAAAGATTTAAATACGAGATCGGGCCGAAAACCCTAAATCACAGACTGAGCCTCGGAACCGCTCGACCTCCTGCCTTGGTTGAGCGGTTCTCGCTTTAATCGAATGACTTGATCGAGCGCCTTTGGTCTGGCGCTTGCTTGGGGGTTGCTCGATCGAAGCAATAGTGCTTTTAGAAGATCGGTCGAAATACTCCGGGCGCCAACATCTCCTTTCCACTCAGGCTCCAACAATCCCAACACGAACCACTGAATTATAGGTTGTTGAAGTTTGCTGAGAGCAGATATGATCGGAATGTTGCCATGGTTGCTGATATCGTTGACGTTTTCGACACCAGGAGGGATTGAATTATGGGCGGGGAAAGGGAGAATTAGGGTTTGGATTGAGGGATTGGATTGGAGAAGAGGGGTTAGGATTGGGAGGTTTTTGGGAGTGATTAAGATGGTGATTGTTAGGCCTTTGAGGGAGAGGTGGTGAGTTAGATCGAGGAGGGGAAGCATGTGGCCTTGTGCTGGAAATGGGAAGACTAGGATGTGGACTCCATTGCTATTGCTCGACCTCAAACACATGATGATGGCTGCAAACTTGCAGTTCGCAGGGAGAGACATCGAGAACGTCCTAGAAAACTAGGTGCTCTTCAGCGCCCCCAATTTACACAAAGATGGTCACAAGAATCACAACATCTAGCCCTAATAGTACAATGAATTGCAAATCTTACACCATAAAAGATAAATGGCAAGAAATTGAAGCAAAAAAACATTTTGAGACAAAGTGAAACGGAGTGGAGAAACAGAGACCTAGACGTGACTGCTTCCTAAGGAATTGGAGGCTGTTGTCGGTGGAGCAGAGCAGGAAATTGAGAGTAAAAATGGGATGGTGAAGAATGACAGAAGCAGAGCAATTGAGCGGTGAAAACTTTACTCAGAAAATAACCCATAAAAATTTGATACTTTTGAAGAGTGTAAGGTGATTAAAATTAGTTATTATAGAAAATTGAGTAATAGTATAAGTTAATAGTGTTTGTAAAAAAATTAATTAAGCAGTAGTTTGTGCGATTTTCTCTTTGCTTTATTTTATCGTACCACCTGTTTTAATGTTTAATTTATTGTACGTCACAGGCACGACACAACAATATCCAACGGGAAAAAGATCGGAGGCATGTTGGATCAGATGATGAATTCAGTCCTTCTCCTTTACAAAAATAAAAATAAAAATGGGTTTCCAAAAAAAAAAAGGTTAATTTTAAAAAAATACACGACTTTCAATATTAATTTAATCACGATCTTTAATATTTTTATAAAAAAATCAAACCTTTTATTGTGTTTCAATCTAATACTTATTTTTGAAATCCGGACAGAAAGAAGTGACATGAGTTGTTGGAACTTGTGTCTGAGCATCACATCAGATGCAGAGTAATTAATTTTTTTTTAATTTCACATCAACACCGATGCTTTCTACATTAAATAATAACACTTATATAAATTCAATATACGTTTTCTACACTAATCCAAATATACGTTTTCACTCTCATAATTTATAAATGCATAGTGCACTGCGGAAAGTGTTACTTTAGAAAAGTTAAAAGAGTTATTGTTGATGTGAAATTAAAAAATATATATATATATATATATATATATATATATATATTCTGTGGCATTCGATGTGACGCTCATACACAATTTTCGACGAGTCATGTCACTTCTTTTTTCCGGGTTTTAAAAAATAGGTATCGAATTGAAACACAATAAAAGGTTGGAGTTTTTTTATAAAAAATATTAAAAATCGTGATTAAATTGATACTAAGCGTAAATGTCGTGTATTTTTTTAGAATTAACCCAAAAACCCAAAAGATTAAAGTTTTGTAGATTGATACCAACTCCCCCACCATGCTAGAGTAATACTATAAAGTTTTATTTTGATATTAATAATACACACAACATATCTATGAAATAAAATTATAAATATGCACTAGCGACTCTGGTGTTTATTGCCAATATGGGAGTAACAAATCAAATTCTCTTTTGCTGCCGAAGAAAAGACATAAAATTGTCTCTCCGTAATCAAAATCTTAGTTTTCTAGAAAATTATTCTTACAAGAAAAGGTCAAAAGACATATTTCTTGTGGCAAAAGAAAATTGACATTTGACCCATTGGGGTCAAATTCTTTCAACCAAAGAATAGTTCTTTTGATTATTTCCACGTAAGTTCAACACAACTCTCTTGGACTTGTTCACCAAGCAAATCTATGCTTATAAATCACAAACCACTCTTCCCTTAATAACCCATCAAACAACCTTATATTAATCCAAAACACGAATTTCCAGCGCTCCTTTAAGCAATATTGTTCCAACATATATACACATATTTATCACCATCTTCTTTTCTGAATTAATTACTAGTCATGAATTGGTACTTTTCAGTGTTTAGATGCTTCTATGCCTCAAATAAATTGGGTAAGAACCATGTGAAGGGTTCAAAAATTGAAGTGCCAAAGTATAATTCCCCAGAAGAAGCAATGGTTGCCGCAGCAAAGCATTTTTCTGGTAAAGTACATTTCAATTGACAAGGTGGAGTACGTAAGTCCGACAATAACACTTTCGTGTTAACACTTGAGTAATAAATACTATTCACGTGAATAAAAAATACTCTTTGTATTCGTTCCGTTGACTTGACAAATGACGAAGCCCGAAATTTGCGAGGAGTGAATACGTGGCCCACCTCAAAGGCTCGGGTATCCACGTGACTATCCATAATCTAAGATCTTCAAGTTTATTTTTTTTCTGAAAATGTGGTAATACACAACTATGTACAAATTATATAGCATATCACGTGTTCATTATTGCGTACTAAACATAAGTTGTTTGCAACTTAATTAAGATGTATACTTAGGAATCCAAAATAGCCTGGAGAAGATACAAGCTAGCTGTATTATTCCATGTGTTAAGGATTAATGATGATTTTGATATATATTATGCGCAACGTGTATGTATGTTTCTTATTTCTTACAATTAATTTTATTAAAGTGAATTTCTTGTGAGACAATTCCAAATTTGAAATGGAGTTCCATTTTAATATTTAAGTCTTATGATTTTACTTTAAAACGAGATTGAACTAAGACCATAAGTCCTTAAGTTAATTTACATGCAATGTCCAACACATTCTTTTTTTAATATATGGGTGAAAATAATTTTCATTGATGAACAATGTTAAATACTGTACATAAGAAAAAGGACCAATACAAGGCACATAATATGGAATTGTACACTATCATTAATTACCTAATGTGGAATTGTACACCATCGTTAATTACCTAATGTTGTCCTAAACGGCTATAGTACACCTACACCAAATATTGGTTAATACAAGATCATTTTGCAATGGTTAACGTTAACAAAGTCCCCCTCCTTTCATATTAATTATAGTTCTAGAGAATTGGATAATATACAATTAAAGAATATCAAATTTTAACATATTTACCTTCAATCAAATTTAGAAAAAATAATGAAAAAAATTAAAGGTTGACAATAATATTTTTCATTAAATAAGAGAATTTTTGTGTTATATAAAAAAGTAAATTCAGAAGAAATGTGAAAAAATATTTAAAACAATAGTTTTTTTTTCAACCTATATACTAGCTAGTAAAATTTATTACTGACATGGAATAAAAAAAGGACAAATACTAGGATCGCAATTTACAGTAGTAACGATGATTTTCTTGATCACTTTGTAACCAACAGTTGCGGTTATAGTTGAATATGAAAATATTAATTTTGTTCAAGGAGAACAAGTAATTTAAAATTTTAATTATAGAAAGAATAAAACAATTAAGATAAAAATTCATATGAGACGATCTCGTGTATAAGATTATATAAATTTAACACAAATCAATATTTTTCTCTCCAAAAATATTAAAGCGTCAAATTTAACACAAAATAACACATATTCCTCCAAAAATGTTAAAGCAAAATTATGTTACATCTCATTTATTGTACTTAAAAAATTAAATGATTAGCTTCATTTGTTTTTTTGGAACATCAATCTTCTGATTGCTTACCTTCTAAGTTCTAGTGGATGTTGGCTATATAATTATTGGGATTTGAGTACCCATTTACTTTTTAATGAATATCATCTTTGCTTTTCAATAAAAAAAAATCTAAAAAATTAAATGAAAAAAATATTCAAGAAACATACGGATATTATAATTGCTGAAATGGCATCTTCCAAACCTCACAAATTCTCCTCCCACAAGCGTCCAAAAAAAACCTCTAATAACCCCTTCTGGTAATGATCAATTCTAGAATCTTCTGCCTTCCCTAAACCCTTGCAAGGGTTTTCTAGAAACAAATATAAAGAAAACCCCCATTTCAGTTATCTGCTACAGAAGGGGTTTCGAAACAGCAAAATCTTATCTGGGTTTCCTCAACTGATTGTAAAACATGGCGCCTGTGTTGAGCAGAAGTCTGGCCTCTGCTTCAGTGGCTCCAATCCCGCATACCGCAGCCTCTTTTTCTTTGAAGAATTTTGGGAATACCAATAGGGTTGTTTTGAGAAGTGCGATTTTGCCGAGAAATCGATTGAAAAACAGCTTAACAAGAAGTGGGCTGGAGTGGAAGTTAGAGAGGAGAGAGAGAAGAGTGGCGGTGAGATGTGAAGCCGCCGCCGTGGCGGAGAAGGAGGCTGCTGATAGCTCCGAGGAGACGCGCGAATATCAGGCTGAGGTATTTTCTCTTTTCGCATTTTTAATAAATTATCTGCTTATGAACTCTGTGTAGTTATTAGGGCTAGGGTAGTGGGTAATCCTTGAATTGGTTTTTGTTTTGTGTAAAGTTGCTGAAATTCTGTGATTGATGTTGTGCGTTGATTAAAATTGTGTCTTTTTTATTATGAATTATAAGAACTGATCTGAGGACTGAGATGAAACTGAATAATAGGAGTGGGGTTTAAGTGTACTTTAGTTCATGTGTTTGTATGTTCTGCTGAGGTTTAGAACCTGGTTTCTAATGGCAATATCTGAAATTCTTTTAGGTGAGTCGGCTGTTGGACTTGATAGTTAACAGTTTGTACAGCCACAAGGAAGTGTTTCTTCGGGAGCTTGTTAGGTGAGTTTATTTGTTCTCCCACAAAACTATATATTATATGGATATTTACGTGTTTTTCTTCTCTTTTGAATGCAAGAGTTTTTATGAACACTTTTTTCCATTGTTTTCTGCAGTAATGCAAGTGATGCTCTTGATAAATTGAGGTTTCTAAGTGTGACCGAGCCTAATTTACTTGGTGATGCTGGTGATTTGGAGATTCGAATCAAACCTGATCCAGAGAATGGGACAATTACCATTAGGTTTGTTTCTTACATCTTTTTGCATAATTAGTTATTAAAATGGAACGAGTTTCTTACTGTATTATCCTCCTTAGGGATACTGGTATTGGAATGACCAAAGAGGAGCTTATAGATTGTCTTGGAACTATTGCACAGAGTGGCACTTCCAGATTCTTAAAGGCTTTGAAGGTAGTTATTCCTCATTGCATCATATAACGTCAGTTGATTTTTATCATCTTCAGAGTTCAAGTATAATTATTTTCTTACTGATAATGTAGGAAAACAAGGATGCTGGAAGTGACAATAGCTTGATTGGTCAATTTGGTGTTGGATTCTATTCTGCATTTTTGGTTGCTAAAAAGGTGACCTGTATTCTTATGTCAAATAAATTTCTAATGATGGTATATGCTATACAGATACCAGAAATCTGCTTTAAGTCTGATTGAGTTATCTTCACTTTATTACAGGTGGTTGTGACGACAAAGAGCCCTAGATCCGATAAGCAGTATGTTTGGGAAGCTGAGGCAGAAAGCAGTTCTTATATGATTAAGGAGGAATCTGACCCAAAAAAAATCCTAAGTCGAGGAACAGAAATCACTCTTTATCTGAAAGTATGACTATGACCCCTCTTCAATGGTTTGCTTGTGTATAAATTTCCAAATTTTATAATTATTTTTTATTAGATTAAACCCATTTTGATAATTTTTTCAATTGTTCAGCGCATATGGAGATATGGGTGGAATGTTTGTCCAACATATAAATTAATAACCTTCAGAAAAAAAAAAAAAAACTTGCTCATATTATATCTTCTTTCTGAATGAATATCTTTCTTGCAGGATGATGATAAGTATGAGTACTCAGAGCCAGCTAAGATCCAAGAATTGGTGAAGAATTACTCACAGTTCGTTTCTTTCCCTATCTACACATGGCAAGAGAAGTCGAGGACCATTGAGGTTTGACATCAATGTCTATACCAGTTCACTTGCATTCTTTGTTTGTTTGCTGTTGTAGGGATTTTAATGTCTGTTGATTGTTAATTTTGACTTTTGGCAGGTGGAAGAAGAGGAAGAACCAAAAGAGGGAGAAGAAATACCAGAGGTGATGACCTCTATAAGCACTCCCCGATTCTGAATCAAGTAAATAAGTTTTTCGCTGACATATTTTTTTTTCTGAATTCAGGAAGAAAAGAAGAAGACCAAAAAGACGAAAACTGAAAAATACTGGGACTGGGAATTGGCAAATGAAACAAAGCCCATATGGGTGCGTTTAACCATTATTCATCTGACTGTATTTGTTATAAGCCACGTTTGCCATTTGTAGAATTATGTTTTATGCCTTTGTTTCTTTGAAACTATGCAGATGCGTAATCCAAAGGAAGTTGAAAAGGGGCAATATCAAGAATTCTACAAGAAGACATTTAATGAATTTTTGGATCCACTTGCCCACACCCATTTCACTACAGAGGTACCCCCTGTGCTCATGTTATATGAGTTGTAAAAATTACTACTTTCTCGTTTGGATTTTACTTTATAACTTAACTTCTGCAGGGTGAGGTGGAGTTTAGAAGCGTGCTTTACATTCCTGGAATGGCACCCCTTAACAATGAAGAGGTGATCAATCCCAAGACGAAAAATATCCGTTTGTATGTAAAGCGTGTCTTCATTTCAGATGATTTTGATGGTGAACTGGTAAGGAATCCTTACATTTTCTTGAGACTTGTTAATTTCTTGATTCAGTCTAATAGATACATATTTGTGATTAATGATATGGTATTTTTTTTTCCTGTACAGGATTGTATTATATATGTATTTGATTAGATGCTATTAATGGCTCAAGTTCTATGTGAAATATGTAATGAACATTAGAAGATGATATTGTATTCTGAATAGAAAATGCAAGATCTCCTAGAATAGAATTTTATTTGACAATGGAAGTCTTTTGTCTTCAAATTTTTACCATAAGTTTTTCAATACTAAACAATCTTTCATCTAATTAGTTATAACAGTTTTGGTATTTAGTAGTCAAGTAGGTTTTAATGCAAACTATTTACTAGACTTACTATTGATGAAAGATGGTAACCAAGTGCATTGAAATGTCCATGTGTGAAATATCTTAAATACAAATGTTCAGTCTCAAACTGTGCCTTACTAAAAAGGTAATCTTGATCTGTTGCTTGTAGTTTCCAAGGTATCTGAGCTTTGTGAAGGGTGTGTTGGACTCAGACGACCTTCCTCTTAATGTCTCAAGGGAGATCCTTCAGGAGAGCCGAATTGTAAGGGAACCCCGCCTTGTGATTTTGTGATTCAAATTGTTATTGCTATTTTTTTATATTATCGGCATAAAATTCGCTTATTTATTCCAGGTGAGGATCATGAGGAAGAGACTGGTTAGAAAGACATTTGATATGATTCAGGATCTTTCTGAAAGTGAGAACAAAGAGGTTGGTTTCGACTTGATTTACTTTTTCTCTCTTCATTTACTGAATAATTACTTACATAACACTGTCCTGTTTTAGGATTACAAGAAGTTCTGGGAAAATTTCGGTAAGTTTTTGAAGTTGGGTTGCATTGAAGACACCGGAAATCACAAGAGGATAACACCACTGTTGAGATTCTTCACTTCGAAAAGTGAAGAAGAGCCAATAAGCTTAGATGAGTACGTTGAGAACATGGGTGAGAGCCAGAATGCCATCTATTACATGGCATCAGACAGCTTACAAAGTGCTAAATCTGCTCCATTCTTGGAAAAATTGGTCCAGAAAGGTATTGAGGTATGAAAACTGGATTCTTTCTGAAGAAAATGTTCTGCTCATAAAGCTGAATTTGTTGAATTTATTTTTATATCTACATGAATTTCATTTATGACCAGTCACTATAGCATTAAACTACTCAATTGATTTGGCAGGTGCTTTACCTTATTGATCCAATTGATGAAGTTGCTATCCAGAATTTACAAACTTATAAGGAAAAGAAGTTTGTGGACATCAGCAAGGAAGATCTGGAGCTCGGTGAGTGGATTGTTTTATCAGTACACACAAACCAATTTTTCACTAAGTAGGACATCAAAACACTATTATACCCTTATTTATTACTACCTCCGTCCCATAACGATTTGCCCCCTAAAATGGGCACTCAAATTTAGAAAGTGAAGACAAGGGTTGGGGTTTGAGGGGCAGTTTCATCTAGCTTTATGTATATAGTGGAGAAATGGATTGGAATGTGTTTATGTGTGGGCCCACTTCAATGGCATTCGTGTCAATATGAGGATATTGTTGAGGTGTAGTTTAGGGAGAGTTTACTATTTTTAGAGTGCAAGTTGTTGGGGGACATTCCAGCAAGGCTAGTGTGCAAAATAATAGCGGGATGGAGGGAGTACTATTTGATGATATTGTAGACCACAATTAGTTAAGTTAATATTTAGTACTCTCTCCGTCTCATTCTTATTTGAACATTTTACAAAAATATCCGTCCCAAACTTAATTGAACACTTCTATAAATAGCAATAAATCATTTTTTCCCTTTTATTTATACCCCTCAAACATCTCAATATGACACCATATGCCATTGTTTTTCCCACACTAAAGTCAACTTTATCTCTTTTAATTTACACAAATGCGATTACTTTACCATTTAACCCCATCAAAAAGCATCTCTCTTTTAATAATAATAAACAACTCCTACTTAAAAACTCGTACAAATTCTAAATGTTCAAATAAAAGTGGGACAGAGGGAGTATTATTAGGGGTATTGGTGGGAAAGAAGGATGAATTTTTGTTAATGGGACAGAGTGAAATATTTTAGAAGACTGTTTTGGATAGGTAATCAGGAATGTAGGGAGTAATTAATATATTTTCTGCGCATTTATATGTTACAGGTGATGAGGATGAGGTTAAAGAAAGGGAAAACCAACAAGAGTATAATCTTATGTGCGACTGGATAAAACAACAGCTGGGTGATAAGGTGGCTAAAGTGCAAATCTCAAAACGTTTGAGTTCATCTCCATGTGTGCTTGTTTCTGGCAAGTTTGGATGGTCAGCAAACATGGAAAGGTTTGTCGTGAAGCATAGAATTGATTATTTAATGATAAAATCACCGGTGATATTTCTTGTCTTCTATGTTATTCACATCTTTTATATTCTTAAAATAGATTAATGCGAGCCCAGACACTTGGAGACACTTCGAGCCTGGAATTCATGAGGGGAAGGAGAATATTGGAGATCAATCCAGATCATCCTATTGTCAAGGATCTCAATGTAAGACTTTCTCCTTCTTTCTGTCACAATTCTTTGACTTTATAAGAATTCTTATTTGAAAAATCATGGTCGTACTGATGAAGGCAAAAACTTCTACGCACCGGTTGCACGATGCAACTGGTGCAATTTTTACTCATCCACAAAACAAATATAACTGAAATATATAAAGAGAACTATTAGTTCATGTGAACAAAGTATTAGTTAATACAAAAGAAAGTATTAGTTTGTAGCCTGAACAATAACTAGTACTTTGCATCATATGAGTTGATACTTTTTTACATGAACTAATACTTTTTGACTATTTTTTTCTATGGTTTGTGAAAAGATATAGAAAAACAAGTTCGGTTGAAATTTTTTAGTCAAAATTTGGTTAAAATGTGCAACTAGTGTGCAAAAGTGTTACCCACTAATAAATTATGTGTACATCACACAATAAAATTGTAAGGATGAGATATATGGATGAGAAACAACTTATAACATGAAAAAAAAATGGAGCTTGTAAATACCATACTGAGATCCTCATTCAGATCCCACTTGTGCGCTTGGCTTATATCTCTTTCATTTACTTTTGCAGGCTGCTTGCAAGAATGCTCCTGAGAGCACTGAAGCAAAGAAGGCCGTTGAACTTCTGTATGATACAGCCTTGATATCTAGTGGATTCAATGTAAGTGGTGAATATATTTTTGAATACTCTCTTTTGTGCTTTCTTAAAATATAGTAGCTCTATCACATGTTTTATCATTTTCTCTCTTTCCACACAGCCCGATAGTCCTTCTGAGTTTGGTAACAAGATCTACGACATGATGGCAATTGCCCTCGGAGGAAGGTGGGGTAGATCCGAAGATGATGAACAAGAAGCCACAGCCAATGGGACTGATGAGAGCTCAGCTGATGGCCCGTCATCGCAAGTCATCGAGCCTTCAGAGGTGAGGACTGAGAGTGATCCTTGGAGTGAATGATCATTACCATTTTGTTAGATACCATACTTGAAAATTTTGGCATTCCTTTTAGTGTGGAAGGGCAGAGAAAAAGTTCAATTTGATCAAGTGTATGATTCAACTATTTTGACCATAAATTTTTATAAGAACATGTGGATTTAGCTCCCAAATTTAACATAATACACTTGTTATCCTGAAGAACTGATGTCTAGCTCTTCTGAAGAATAACGCAAAAATACATCTTTCTGACATTTTATCGTACATGGATTTTATCTCACAAATTTAACATAGTAACACTTGAAGAAATGATGGCTAGATATTTAAAGATAACTTCAGTAATTCTGAAGCATAACGTAAAAATACATCTTTCAGACATTTTATCATACGCTTCCTGCGTTTGAGCAAAACTAAGGGAGGCTATTCCCGAGCAGGCGATATGTTTCTTGAGAAGATGGTGTAGGCATCACTGTATATAGCTACAGAACTTGCGAAAATGGCTAAACCAATCATGAAAACCGCCAAAATCTTGCCTTTACTAGAAGTGATTCCGTGAGCATCCCTGAAACGATCACAAATCATCCATAAAATGGAACAATCCACTAAAAGAACAGCTTAATTTATAAACGGAGGAATGTTACCTCAAAGAAATTGCAGCAGGAAAGATGAACCCAATGCAAACTGCAGCGGTTGCACCTGTGAACTGGAAAGCATCCCATATGCTGGGAATGAAATTTGCACCTATGAAGATGATAGCAATAAGTCCGATCGTTATCAAGCTGAAACGGATGTTGTCAGTGATCAAAGGAGTGGACGATGGGAACAGAAAGCCGTCCAAATTCTGACGAACTGGATAGAATACGACTGGAAAAACGAGCATGAGATGAAGCACGTAGCTCACACGAACAGCATCATTTAACTGGGAGCTGAAAGGGATCCCCAGATTTGTGTCGAAGTTGGCAAGGACATCGTCAAGAGTCGAGTCGCCAAAGAGGAGGTAACCGAAGAAGCTCGTCATGATGTAGATAACTGAGCATAGTGTTAATGATGTTCTGACAACTGATTTTATCTGCGAAGGATGTTCAAGTTCTTCTTCAATACTGTGCACTACAGAAACGAGTATTAGTTTTATAGAAATGTACTTGCAGCATATACTTCAGTTCTAAAACATCAGGTTTAAGCTAGGTTGTAAGAATCTTGAAGTCCTCTTATTTGGTGGAGAATGGTACAGAATTTTGAGATGAGGCAAATCTGGAAAAAGACTACAACACCCCTACATGATGTGCGCGCTATGAGAAGCTCAAGACAATGACTTTATCGAGTTTCTCAACTAGATTCAGTTTGTCTTGAGGATGAGTAACACTTCGGCACACCAATTGCACCATGCGACTGATGCAAGTTTGATCCAAGTTTGACTAGAAAGATTCAATGAAACAATTCTTTTATATTTTTGGCAAGGTTGAAAAGTATTAGTTTGACAACTATCAGCTCATATGGTGAAAAGTATAGGTTGTATTTTGAAAAAGTACTAATGTTGTTCAACATTCATACAAATACGTTTCTTTTGTATGAATTCATACTTTTCTTTATATGAACTAATACATTTTTTTTTTGGTGAATGAATCTTGGCCTAACACTAAATCCATCGAAACAAACAATACAAACTCCTTAAGAACACGTAAAAACACTTCTCCTTACCATTAAAATGGCAGACATACGCGGTCACAAGAACAGGAACAACGGTGAAAAGCGCCCAAATTGAATTAATATCAGCAACCTCAGGGAGAAATCTCGGAGTCGTAGTTGTTCCTTCCATCCATTTTACAATAGCAATACCCGCAGTTATCACAAGAAAAACAAGTGCCAGAAAAACCGCCACAGCAGAGGTGTGCCTCAAAGAATCTGCACAGAATTTATTTCCACAACTAAAAATTGCATCTTGGCACTATAAATACGATCAATATAAAAAAATTCGACTTATGATTTGATGAAAAATCAAATCTACAACTTACCAATGCGCTTAAAACTTGCTAATGGAGCAAACACGCCAAGAGTTGTCACAACAAGAACAAAGAATCGCCCCGTCCACCATTGCTGCCCGAACCAGGTCTCCAACAAACCAGCATGATGAACCCCACTCGAAGATGATCCCGAAACAACATCACCTTCACAATTCAAAAAGTTAAATCATAATTCAACAAACAAATTCATTCTATCACAATCTTTAAAAAAAAAAAAAGAACACTCATTTAAAAACACATACCAATAATGATCATGTACACAATCAGCACCCCAACATTATTGATCACCACACAGAGCTGCAACACTTTTTTCCCCAAACCCCCAAAGGCGTCCCCCATGACGCCGCCGTAAGAGGTGGCGCCGCCGGCCTTGCTGAATCGGAGCAAAATTTGGATGGAATACTCAGTGAGACCAGCTACAAACACTATGGCTGCAATACCGAGCCCGAGGCCAAGAACTTTCATGGTGGCCGGCAACGCCATGATTCCGGCTCCGATGATAGTGGTCGACAAATTGAAGACTGCTCCGGTGAATGAAGCTCCATTGAAGTCCTGATGGCCGTTGCTCTCTGCTTTTTTGGGCTTTAACAGGGGCGTTCTTTCGTCGTTGATTTTGACGGAAACTGCTTCTTTCTTGGACCTTCTTGGGGAATTCTTGGATTTTTTATGGGGTTTGATTGTCATGGTTTGAATTGCAGTAGGGTTTTTGAAAATGGGTTGTGTTGCAATTTACAGAAATTTTGCAAATTACAGGGGAAATGAGCTAATGTGTTTTTCAAGGGTGTGATTATGCAGGTGTGGAAGTAGTAGTACTAACGGATAAAAGAACCACGCAATTTGAGTGCGTTCTTATCGTCGAGTGATTGTGACGGGAACCAAGAAAGCCTACTCTTAAACCAACGTGTATAGTCGAGTGGTAAGACCTTGACGTACGTGGGAAGATAGTATATTTTTGAAACATGCAACTTGTTGCACAAAAACATGCAATATGTGTTTGTGAGACAAATTGCACATTTCAATGGAAATAAATTATATTTTAAATGACAAAAAATCACATGAGACGGTATCATGCATGAGAGGGTATAACTTATCACAAATCACATTCATTCCTTCCCGGTTGTTAAAGTCATCGATATTCAATTATCTTTCGCTCCATTTCAAACTATCTCGTCTGATTGTGCCTCATTTTAAATTATACATAACTTAGCAAAAATATAGGCCTACTCTTAACTTTTAGAGAGTCGTTTTCAACCAAAACAAAAAAAACTTTTAGAGTCGTGAATGGACGGATAATGATTTGTCGTGTGGTTTGCTTATTCGAATTTGGCTCCTATAAACGTGTATGTGGCGAATGGCACCCGTCTTCTCATTGTAGTGCCTACTTTTGTTTCCACATTGGTCCACTAAAATTATTTTATTAAATTTTGGTGTACGATTGATTGGATTTTTGTGGGCCAAGGATTTTAATCTGGATTTATAAAAAAATTATATATGCGTCATATATCAATCAATTAATAAAACATGTCTTTGCATGTCAAAGTAATAACAGTAATCGTCATAGAGATTAATCTTGAATTTTTTTAGCATTGTAGAAAAGATAATTGACGTTATACTAATTTACACTATGAAGTAATCGACAATTTGTTGAATCAAATAAAAGAAAAGGACTTATTATTGAAGAATTTATAATTGCATTTGTGGAACAAACAAAGTTTTTTTTGGGTAAACAAATTCTAGATAAAAGAGGTAAAGATACAAAAATATGGAGTAATATTTATTATAAGATTGAGGTCCCGCTTGGTATGACATGAGAATGATAACGGTAATAGACTAGACCAAGAGTAATATCCTTGTTCAAGGTCTATACATACTCTCATTATTGTATACAAAAATTATAATGATTATACAAAATATTTTTAAAAAATTGATAATTTTTATATATAATAATAATATTAAAAAAATAAAATTCATAAAAAATTCGGGTTCACACAATTTTTTGTGTAGATAAATTTGTAACCATCGGGTTCAGACATGGGCTATCTAGTAGATTGGGCTGGTGTAAGCTTAAGATTTCATCCATGGCCCAAAATATAATTCTCGTCATATTAAAAGAAAAAAACAAAGAAGAAAAGAGAAATAAAAAGACTACTAAATCAAGAATTAAATTTGCATCGTTCATTTGGATGGAATATCAATGGAGATGAGCTTTAAGCTTATATACATTCATTATTTTCAATATTTGAAATGTACCCATGACCCCTTCTGATGCTGGCATTAAACAAGAATAAAACACAATCTCCAATTTAAGTAATTCAAGAATGAAATGGATCAAACACCTGATCTTGATCTTGTTCCTCTACCCACTCCAAGCTATAATCTTCATGAATCAAGCACGAGACTCGGTTTCTTGGATGTCCGGATACATGGCATTGTAATTTCAGTGCGGTCATGGATTCATTTCATCATCCATAACTACACTACGGCCCCCAAACATCAAAATCAAAATGCAGGGATAAGGTCGGCAATCATTTTTGGATAAGGAATAGTTGCATCATCTCAATTTTTGTCAGAAGGAATTCATCAATTTTATGGTTCAGCTTTCAGGTGATCTGGTAATAAAGAAAGACATAATAACTACATTCAGCTCAAGATTTTTCACTAGAAAGAAAAAAATGTTCATGAGAAACTAAACGATCTCCTAATTTACCACTTGAATCTGGAGTATTAAGAGGAGCGGTTGAGTTGAAGCCATTGTGAATAACATTGTGAAGTTCGTCCTCCCACGCTTGCATATGCTAACGTAACAAGTATACGAGTCATTTTGGCGCGAATATTTTTTATAAAAGAAGATTTCGAAAGAAAAGTAGTTAAAGCTTTTACCCGAGAAGTAGGTACAAATAGTGTTGCATCGAGTCCAATTGGCCTTTGGAGTGTTTCGGAGGAGTTTCTCGTCCCTTGAAGGCCGATCTCATTTAGTCCGGGTTGTAGTGGGTGCAGAGGAAAAGGCATGGATAATATATCTAGTGGAAAAGATCTAGGTTGTACCATCTGCAATAAAATTAATTAAACTTTGAAGTTAATATGATAAAATGATTGATTATCGGATGGATTTGAAGTTTCTGAACACTCACATCTTTAGCAAGAAATCCCTCCACATTGAAGTCCAGTTGTGGATTCACGGTTGCGAGCTTCATTGATAAGAACTGAACGGAATTGAAACAAACTTGTATGAACAATCTTGTCATTTAACTAAGAGTAACTGTACACAACTAATACTTTTTAGTGAAAACAACTAATATTTTTTAGTAAATGTGTAGACATTTCAAATTAAAATCAATACATACCTCAACCTGTCGCTGTAGTGATTGTACGTAGTTGATGATCTCATCGAGCATAACAGCTTTTCCGGTGACCTGCTAAGATGAGAGTATAAGGGTGCGAGAAAAATGTCGATTACAACATAACATACATTAACTAACATCACTTACTTTGCTGCAACCAGGGACAAGATCCTGGAGTAATTTCATCCTTTCACTAATTTTCTCCCTCCTTATCTACAGTACGAGTAAACAATCACAATTCAAGTCCTAAATAAAAGGTTTTTTTCTTCCGATTATATGATTCTTACTCTTTCAGCTAGACTGTGGCTGTTTGTAGCTTGGCCTCTTCGTGCTCGAACATGAATATAATCTTCTTTGGGAGGATCAGACCCTTGTGATTCCAGCTTAGAAGACGCAATTTGATCTCCTTTTTCCTTTGATGTATCACCATCTTGTGGGGCTTCATTATTTTCACCATTCTAACATGCAAATTCAATCGAAAAAGAACACTAAACCATGTAAGAATGTGAGATAATCGAAAAGTTCCATTCTTGAATCAAGAAAATACTAGATAGTGATCAACCTGATCAATTCTCTTCCTCTTTGTGTTAACCAACTCCTCTTTATCACCACGCCCACTAAACTCAGCCTCATCACACTGATTATTATTCAACATATTTACTCCACTTTTTGCTTCATCGTTCTCATTCTTCCCTTCATTCTCGTTCGGGCCTTGAATTGGCCCGACTGAATGAGGGGTTTGAGGTTCGGGAAAGGCGAAGGGGTTCACCATTTCAGTGAAATTCCCTCCATTGAAGCAGGAAAACCTTGCTGCTCTTTCGATAAACGATGAGTCGGGTGGAAATGGAGGAAGCATCCTTGATACAGATGGCCGAAACGAGGTTTCTCTTATCATAGCATTCGGAATCCAACCCATATTTGAAGAGCTGGGATCATGATTTTGGACATTCATATTACAGTAGACTCCATTCATAGGGTGGTCCCAAATAGGAGGGCAAAAAGAATCTACCGTTGGAGACATATTTAGGGCATTATAGTCCTTTGATAGCTCAACATTGGTATCATTTCCACTCATATCTATCTTCTTCTCTTTACAAAGTATAAACAAAACTCACACCACCTCAGAATTTCTTCTAAAATCCCTAATAGCAAACAAGTTACAAAATTAACAACCCCAACATTTCCATATAATATGTATCAAGAAATTCAAGATTTGGAGCACATAATAAGTAGAAAAAGAATGAAAGAAATAACTAGCTCAGTCAAAGGCTCATAAGAAAGAAAACGATAGCAGCACTGTCTTAAATTTTGACTCAAGAATCGAAGAGAAACAGGACATATAGGAGAGGCAAAGCTTTTTCACTGAAATTAAAGGTGCATTCAAACACTAAAGCGTCATAAAGCCATTAATGCCCAGGAAGAAACAGAGGTTGCAGTTCAATAAATACAATCATTAAATACAGCTACGACTACTCATTCATTCTTTCAATAAACCCTATGGGCAGAGAGAGAAATTAAAGCTCTGATTTTATGAAAAGGGAGAAGCAAAGATACCATTTTTCAGATTTCTGCCTTTCTTGAAATTTTGAATTCCAGCCGTTATTGCAATTTCAGAGATGGGGAGTGACACTGAGCAATCAAGAAAAGGAGAGAGAAAGTAAGAGAGAGAAGATATTGGGGATTTTCGAATGAAGTGAAAAGCGAGGCTAATTAGTGAAGATGATACATTTATACCCACGCTTCACGTCAAAAAAGAGAGATCTTGATGATTAAACAGCAACCACCGCCTGCTGCTTCTTAAATAAATTTGAGACCCTTTTAAGTGAATTTTATTTTATGAGCTATTTATTCCTCGTATAAATCTAGTCATTATTTCAAGAAAAGAAATGGTAAAGAAAGAACCAAATTTTGTGGACTTGTTTCAAATTTGAATGAATGACGGTGTTGAATCTTTTTATCTTTTGTCAGGCGGCTCTCTTTTGTCAAGTCTTCCTCGTTTCCATTCATTGATGTGTTACTAGGTGATTGTGCTCTTGAAGAAGTTATTAAATTGTGTTTATAAATGTGAGGTATTGTTTTGAAACACAATTTATCTGTTTGGTGATCTGATTTTGAAAGGACTAATTTGAAAGGAGTTTACCAATTTACTAGGTGATTTTGAAAGGACTAATTTTAATAAATTATAAGATTAAAATTAAAAAGTCAAAATAATCTAGACCAATTTTAAAACGAAGTAGAATTACTGGACTATAAAAAATTTAATTATTTTTAAAAAAAATTTAAGATTCATCAACTTAAAAAATAAGTGTCAAATGTTCCAAAACAAACACTCACTCTCAAACAAAGCACTTTTGACTGCTGAATGAAGGGTGAAAACAAGTCTCACGTCTAGAATAAATGACTCTCCTCTTTTTATGTAAGATGTACAAACACTCTCTAAATTAAATTATAATTACGAAGAAAATAAAGAACGTGTAACATATTGTTTGAGAATAAAGTGCTTCTAAAAAAATAAAAATTAATACTTTGTTAAAAGTTTGCTTCTCAAAATCAACTTTAAAGTATTATTGCGGGAGATTGTAAAACTGCTATGAAGTTCCTCTGAAAATCAACATAATAGTTTTTGGTTTCCTTTTCCGGTGAATAATCTAGAAATTCACGTGAATTTTTTTACACTAATTCAATTTTTGTTTTAATTTTGTGGATGATATATTTTATTGTACATGTTAATTTTGATTCTCTTCTAATCGTACAACTAGATAAGGGAGTAGAGGAACTTTTAGATTTAGTTGGAGTTTGGGTAACAAAGATTAAGACTTATCTCGATTATCATCACTTTATTGACCTTACACATTTGTCACAAGAGGTGATTGATTTTTTTTCATTCTACCCCTACAATTTGGGTCAAATATAATTATCCTTCCTGATCTATACTACTTGATCTGATGTAATTTGATTGATCAGTAGAATTATATAAAATTTTCCTTTTAAAAAACTCAACTTAAAAGTTATATTGAGTACTTCCTCAATAATTAATCGCAGTTTCATGATCTACTCCACCATTTTAATTCTAGATGGTTACTCTCCTCCCACCTAATTTCTTCTAAGCCCATGCCAGAAACTAATTAATAATTGTAAAAATAGAAGGAAAAAATATTGAATACACATAAATTCCATCTATATAAAACTAATATTTCCACTCCATCATCATGATATTCTTCTTCACTTTTAACATTTGAAGAATGTAAGAAATTATAAGAATCCAAACTTTTACTGCAAGATTCATTATAATTTGTACCTTATATTAAATACGTTTTCAGCTTTATGTAATAACTTTGCTTTTGTTTGTTTACTCCGTGAGTGTGTATTTTAGTGATAAAGAGAGTTCTAGGGGTGAGAGCTTGCAACTGACAATGCCAACTTACTATGTTTAATTATTTTGATGTTTTATCCTTCAAACCTATCTATCTAGCCTAGGAACTAAATATAGGTTGTAATCTTTTTCTAGGGTTTGTTCGATTAACTTATGTAGAGTGTTTCATGCCCACTTAGGTTTCTCTTTGACTAGGTGAATATGTCCCTAAGGTACCATTTTTTGATAACTTGCCTACTTTGTAGGACTACACTGTGCCTATGCAATTTTGGGAATGTATATAGCTCCAGGATAATAAAAAGGAAAATATATATAGCTCGAGAAAAAATAGACAGGAAATATTACAAAAATGAACATATACCCATTTTGTATTACTTAAAAATGAACATATTTTATCGAGGCCCATTTTAACATAAACAGTAGTTAAATCGACAACATATATTTTTCGCATTTGTCTAAACATCACCATTCACCAATTTTATATGTATATTGAAAATGTGAATTATACATATTCTTTCTCTATTTTGTTACCCAAAAAAATCAACATTTTATTTATAAAGTGTTAGATTTTTTTGAGGATTAGCATAGTGATCATGCATTTGTTTAAGAATTAAATCAAAGAGATGGTTTTTTATACATGATATATGGTAAATCTATAACACAAATAATACTCATCCTTCCAAAATATTAGAGCGTTAATATACAATTTATGTTTTCGCCTTACTTCTTAAAACTGCCTCATCATGTATCTTAATTATAAGTGTATATATATATAAAAAAATTCAGGTCGTAAGACAAATTCTTAAGCATCACCATTCACCAATTCTAATTTAAAAAATTAGCACGATCAATTAATTAAATTTTTCATTAAAAACTTAAACGAAAGTGTTTAATTCTTTTCAAAGTGTTAAACTGTTAATGCTTAAATTATGTTTCATTTCACCGTGAGACCGTCTCACGCAAGTATGTCTCATTAGGCCGATTTGATGATATGTAATTGAGAGGGCCATCAAAACTGATCACTATATTATTCAATTCATTAATACATTTTTTTTGTTATTTCATTTTTTCATTGTTTTTCTTGCTCTGTTTTCCTTTTAATTTTGGTTTGTTTGGAGCAGAATTGTGTGCCTTGGAAATGATAGTTTTGCAGGTTTAGAAGAAAAAATTAGAGTCTAGTCAAATTAAGGTCATATATCCCATATAACAGTGAATAAATTTTTATTTTTAAAGTTAGTATAACCCAACTTTTGAAATAAAAATAATAATTTTTAAATTCTAATTGTGTTTAAAAACACACACTAACAAGTGTAGTTTGTGCTAACAGTGCTTAAACAATATAATTTTTTTTTTAATTCAGTGGCAGTGATTTTAATCGCACGTTGAAGTGTCCTAACCTTGCGAACAACCCTCTTGTTCTTATTTTTTCTCAATCTCAACCGCCCGTTTAATTTGAGTTTGATTTGTTTATTTTAGGTTACATGAATTATCACTTTTTGTTTTTGTTGTTATAAATTGATCACGGAATAATTATTGGTTCAATTGTTTTGTTATCAATTTAGACTTTAGAGCTCCTCAAATTCAAACTGGGTTTTTTTATAAGTCAATTTCTTTTTTGTTTTGGTAAAAAATAAATAATTAATTATGCAAGTTAACAAAATATCAAAATGCACCGACCATACAAAGATCAGTAAGTACCAATGAAGTTCGCTGGCTCATGGGCATCGCACGTAATACTGATACAAGGCAAATAGATCAAAAAATGAACTTCTATTCTATATATAGATAAGAAAATTGCTCTAATTATTCGAAAATGTTTATTGAATAAGGTACCTTATTGTAACTTAATTATTTTATAAGATAATAAAATGCCATAAGATTAAACAGAAACTTAGGATCAACCCGCACTAATTGACAATAGAAATTTCAGAAAAAAATTCCAAAATATCTCACAAGTTAATTACAGAGATTTTAACATGAAAAGTTAACTCAGCAATATAATTTTTATCTCATCTAATCCAAAAAAAAAAAAAAAAACTAAGAAGAAATGGTGTATCCTCCAGAATAGGAATACAAATAGCAACCACCGAATGATATCATTTGTCTAAAAAATGGTGTTACATTTTGTGTTCTATAATCTAAATTAAAAACACGTGAAATAAATATAAACATCCAAGGAATCACTATAATTTAAGATTCATGTGTCAAAAATTTAAAAAATAAAATAAAATTATAAAATAAAAATGACACTGAGAAATTAATACGAAGTACCACCTTCTCTGAGTCACCAGGAATTGAAACAAACTCGTACTAGATTGAGTTAACTCTCTATTTCAATTACAGTATTTCCTTTCCTTTATTATTTACTCTTATCATTTTAAATATGAATAAATTTGTTTTTCATGAAGTTTGAACTCAGGACATGAAACGTGTGACAAAAAAAATTAATATCATGAATTTTTTTTTTAAAAGCTCAAATTTGTACAAATAATTTATTTATATTGATTCTCTAATATTATTACTCCCCCATTTCATTCTTAACAGCTATGTTACTGTGTGCTCGATTTTTAAGAAAAAATGATAAAGTATTAGGAGTAAAAAAAAATTGTTTATTAGTATTTTATGTGATAAAGTGATAAATAGTTAAAAGTCAAAAGAATTATTTATTAGTATTTTATGTAATAAAATAATAAAATTAATATATCAATTTAAGAGAATGTTCAATTAAGAATGAAATCCTCCAAAACAAAAAGAATGCAGTTACTAATTAGATGGAATGAGATGGAGGTAATATTATTTTCCAACTATTGCTCCACTGTGATTGACCGTAACACTCTCTCTGATGCAATTATTATTTGGCGTTGGAACTTGTAACGTAAATAGAATCATTGGAAACTGTCTCTGTTCTGCTTAGTCCTATGAATATGATTTAATAAGTATGTAGTCATATGTAAGTTGTAACAGCTACGTAAGAACTGTAAATGTTTGTATTGGTTGAAATAGGTATACTTGGAATTTTAGGTAGAATATACTCCCCTGTTCACAAAAAATGGTTCAAATGCTGAAACATGGTTTACGAATATTGGATTAAACGTGAAAACGTCCACGTGGTATTACTAGAGAATAGTAATGAGAGATTAATTATTAAGGGTTATTAATTATATTATTATTATTTAGTTAGAATACGAACAATGAGTATCATGTGAGCTGAATTGAGTGAGTGAAAATAATTAATAGTTTACTTCTATTCTCATTACTTGTGTATCAAAACTACTAAGCAATTAATAGAAGTGATTCTCATTACACACTTTCATGACCCTCAACTAAGCGGACCCTAAGATGTCTATAGACACAATTTTTTTTTATCTTCATTGTCTAAGAATCACTTAATTGCATTGCTTAAGTTATCATTATACTTTACTCACAATCAATTATGTTATACCTCTGATCACACTGTTCGTGGATGAAGAGAGTATAAGTTTATTTGATAAATGGATATAATTGATTTAATAATAATAATTGAATTATCAAACTAATACAGTAAATAATAATGATGTATGATTTTTTAAATTTGATCCAAAAAAAATTCTGACAATAATATCAGTGAACTCGAGTTCATGTAAACTCTTATTTTTAAATATTACTATTAAATAAACATGTTCGTAAAATAAATTGTATATTTCATTATAAATAAATTATACTCCGTATGTTTTAAAAAGTTTTATTATAAATAAATTGTATATTTTAAAAATACACTATAAAGTGAATAGTGCACCTAATGCATACAAAATTAATTAAAAAAAAATTTGAAAAACCTCAAATTAGTTTTTAGATTAATTGACCATTGTATATCATTCCCCACCTGCCCTCATTTAATTAAAAAATTATGCGAACAATGTTCTACGTAAAATCAATCATTCAAGTATTTGATTCAGTACTCCATTCTTTCACTTTTTAAGTGTTTTAGTTGTAGCACTTTAATTGTCGGTGTGGATTGCTCAAGTGGTTAGAGCTCCACTACTTAAGATCCCGATATTTTGTGTTCGAGACACAGGGCCCACTACAAAAAGGGCATAAATTTATCTTTCCATGTCTCAAACTCAAGACCAAAACATATTTTCTCTCTCTGTGTTTCGAACGCAAGGGAAGTCGAGTTTTAACCACTTGAACAATCCACATTTGTTCTTTTTTTTTTTCATTGTCATTCTCGTTAAAGAATTATGAGTCAAATGCCCCTTAAATCATTATCTTTTATTGTGCTCGATCACGACATAGATCCTCTAGATAGATCAATTCAAATTACAGAAGCTTGCACAAATTACTTTAAAGAGTAAATTTCATGTGAAATTTGTTCATAGTGAAATTGAATTTTATTTTTAATCGTACCATCCATTTCACTAAACCATATTACTTGATTTCACTAAATATGGTCACTTTTTTTATTGAGCAATATTATATTATCTCCATGGAATGAAAATTGGAAAAATGTGTGCATGCATATGCTTTGGGAATTATTGCGTGAACTGTATTAGTTATTTACTGAACCATATTATTTATTTTCACTAAATATTATCACCATCCGTGTATAAATATATACATAATTCTAAAGTAAGTGCGTGGTTGTGTGCATGCATATGCTTTGGGAATTATAGTAGAGTGAAGTTGATCTCGAACTTTAATCAATTACGTGAAGCACGTTTGGAAGTTCGAATCATGAAAAATCCAAATTTGTACTTTGTGCAAAGGGTTTGAGTGATATGCTACTAATACTAGCTGTTAACAACTTTTGGTCAAACCGACTAATTAGTATATTATAGATTCATGTTAATTAATTAATCCGTATTATTCTCTCAATAAATAAAATTATTATAATTGTTGAGGGAAATTAAATAAATAGATTATTCTCGACCCTCTCTACAAGCTCGAGCTTTTAGATGAGACGAAATTCTCTCATGGTATCGAGCTTTTAGATGAGACGGAATTCTCTCATGGTATCAGAGCCCAGGTTGTGGGTTCGATTCCCGTGGAAGCACTCCACCCATTTAAATTGTCCACTCTGTTGGGCCTCCTCTCCAGAGAGCAGAGGCAGTGATTCGACCCACGAGTGATGGGGAATGTTGAGGAAATTAAATAAATAGATTATTCTCGATCCTCCTACAAGCTCGAGTTTTTAGATGAGATGAAATTCTCTCAATAACTATATTAAAAAAGAAAACCTGTTCGCATTGCTATTTTCTTCATTTGTACTCTATTTTCCAGCTGTGGTATGTGCAAATGTGAATCGTCTATTCATTATGACAAAAATGCCAAGGGAAAAAAATGTACATTTCGATTTGTGTACTTTAATTTAATTTATTTGAGTAAGATCTTTATATTTTAAATTGTAAATTATGGGCCCTCTTAACAGTTTTAGTTAGCAGTACTATATTACATAAAAAAGATTTCAAGTTTCTTACAAATAGAAGTTTAAGAAAATTTGAGATTATGAAAAGGCTTAAATTGGCCCGTAATTTAATTCACTCTGATCAAACTAAGCTCCTAACTTTTTCTCATCAAAATTCATTTGTACTCTAATTAATATAGAAAATCTTTTACTATAATTGGGTTTGATTTAATACACAAGATTCAATAATAAAAGTAAATGATTTTATTCCTGTCAAAAAAAAAAGTAAATGATTTTATAATATGAAAATAGAAAAGGGAAGATTCCAAAAGTAGATATGAACCTGTGTATAATATTGAAAGAAAATGATAATGTGAGATGGTATCCGAATCAAAGGACTTGACGGACCATAATTGTTTTCGTCAAATTTTATGCAAGCATGATGACCGGCCATCAACACGTTAAGAATATCAAACATAGAATGATGATAGTATTTCCCATTCGTTTTTAGCCACTTTAAAGCTTATACTCCTATATTCTTTGTTGGTCTAATTTCCAAAGATACGTTGAATATGCAAGGTCACATCTTTTAAAAAATCTCATTATTGGACAATATCTTACACCAAAGTACTAAAATTGCTCAAATCCTTGTGAACCCGGCCAAACTCTATAGATTTAATGCATGTTTTCAAACTCTATTGAAGCATAAGAAATATATATATTTTTTTTAAAGTTGGATCTCAAATTTTAAAAAAAAAATGTGCTTCTCACTATTCTAATATATATTGTTTGAAAATACCACCTTAGTGTCTGTTTTGAAACTCAACTGAAGTAATTAGAAATTTTTTTTTTTATAAAGTAGGTAAGTGTTAGGAAAATTAAATAAACGAATTAATTGCACACAACTTTACAAGTTCATTTTTTAGATAAGATAAAATATTTCATAGTATCAGAGCCTTCAGACTCATGCCCATGCCCTGGGTTCAATTCCCATTGAAAGCAACTCCACCCAAATTAAATTGTTCACTCGATGAGCATCCTCCCAATGATGGAGTAAGAGAATTAAGTACATGAGTGAGAGGAAATGTTAATAAAATTAAATAAATTAATCAATTTCACATCTCTTTACAAGTTCAAACTTTTAAATGAGATAGAATTCTTTCAGTAAGATTCATTTTATTTTTTTGAAAGTGTTTTTTGTGTGAAAATAATGTTTCTAAACACTATCTTATTTGATGGTCGCTCGGCGAGACCAAAGGCGGCCACCATCTACAAAAAACAAAGACAAACAGTGAATGGGGGAGAGAGGGAAGGGGTGAAGAGAGAGGATTTCAAATGGAGACACACTTGTATGAGACAGTCTCACGGTGAGACGGGACATAAATTGGACATTGACGCTTTAACACTTTGGGAGGGATGAGTGTGATTTGTGCTAAGTTGTACCTAGGGGTGAAAACGGATCAGATATTTCCCGACCGATCCGGAGCCGTAACCGGTCGGTATCGAATTCGGTATAAAAAACTAATATTCGGGTGGATACTGATTCAGATATGGATAGTTGACTTCAAATTCGGAATCGGATTCGGAATACATAATATCCGACCATATTCGAGTTTTCCCATATTTTATCGGATATTATCCGGATAATAAATCCGGATATTTAGATTTTTTAATATATTTTATTTTATATTTTATATTAATATATATATAACAAGGTTGAAATCGCGTCGGCCGACCCGATTTTGAGCAAATCGGTGAGAAAAAGTGGTGGTGGTGTTAGTCGGCGCCTAGGCGGTCAAGACGACACCTAGGCGGCCAGTCAGTTAGTCGGATTCCGGTCACTGTCGAGCTGCAACATTCAAATTTTAGATTCAAAGCCGCTGCCGCTCGCCGTCGCTACCCGCCCTCGCCGTTGGCGCTTGTCGTCGTCGCCCACCATGCATATATATGTGTATTAGAATTTAGAGTTTGTTTTGTGGGTTTCTGTCATGATCATGAGTTGGGAACGAAAGGAGAGATAGAATTGGGGTTTTCGGTGTCAGTGGAGAAGAGGGGTTTCGAGTACATTAGTCTGAATGAGGAGGGCTCGCTCAGGTTAGAGGAAGTTGAAGAGTCGGGCGCTCAGGTTAGTCTGAATGAGGAGGGCTCGCTCAGGTTAGAGGAAGCTGAAGAGTCGGGCGCTCAGGTTTATCTGAGCGAGGAGAATGCTCCTGAGTCCAAACCGCCTGAGTGGATTTATCTGAGCGAGAAGAATGCGCCTGAGCCAAATCCTCCTGAGTGGATTTATCTGAGCGAGGAGAATACGCCTGAGTCCAAACCGCCTGAGTGGATTTATCTGAGCGAGAAGAATGCGCCTGAGCCAAATCCTCCTAAGTGAATTTATCTGAGCGAGGAGAATGTGTTGGGGAATGAGTTACACAGATCTATTCGGGGTGAATATTTAAATACAAATTTAATTCATTAATTATTACTAGCATGAATTAATCCTATATTAATTCAAATAATAATTGCAACAACATATCATGCATATAAAAAGCCACGTAAAACCTACGCATGCGGAATCTACGGGTTTACGTGAACGTACCTCTCGGGATGGCAGTTACTTCGATCGGACGGACTAACCAAAAGGACTTTCCAAGTATTCCCTTAGCCCTTGTTCAACTATCCGGTGGAAGGACACTCGTCGAACAATTAACAAAAGGAAAAAATAAACTTTGTTGCACCACTTTTGTGGATTTGCTAATATTTCCAGCACATGGAATTGTTCTTGGGAATGAACTAATCATCCCCTATTTATAAGAGGGAGGTGGTCGAAATTTTGGGTCTAAAATCAATGTGGGAAAAGACTTTTTTTGGTCACCAAGAAATCTTGAATATATCTCATATATTCTTTTTCCCATAATTATAATATTCCACAAAATCCCACCTTCTCTATTTGCTATGGTAATTTTCGAAAATAATGCTTTGCAAGAATCCAAGATTTGGATCTTCTTGAATTTATGAGATATTCTTGTATTTCAAGAAAATACATATCTTCCATAATATCTTTTCAAGAAAATCAAGAAAATCTTTCTTGCCCATTATTCTCAAAAATTTAAAAAATTCCATATAGATAACCAAGTGGGAGATTTCTTGAATTTAATGAGATAATCTTGTATTCCAAGAATACATATCTTCATTCCATAACAAAATTCAAATAAAATCTTTCTCCCTCTTTTATCCATAAATTTTGAAAATTAGAGGAAAAATTAAGCAACAATATTTATTTCATTTTAATCACTTTTTCAGTTATTGGACTATTTGTTGGGCTACTCAGGGGGCCTTTAGGAGAATTAAGATTGGACCTTCTAATGGATCTTGAATATCTAATATTGAGCCACAATATAATTCAAGCCCATAAATATTAATTAATCCCACTACATAATTAATATTGCACCATCCATCTTAACCCATATTACAACCAATATGGCTCCC
Source organism: Stenogyne calaminthoides (assembly GCA_037126765.1). Classification (NCBI taxonomy): domain Eukaryota; kingdom Viridiplantae; phylum Streptophyta; class Magnoliopsida; order Lamiales; family Lamiaceae; genus Stenogyne; species Stenogyne calaminthoides. Next base: position 31,895,715 of record JBBCBC010000014.1, read on the forward strand.
TGTCATTATTTCCGTGTTTAAGATTATCTAGCCCATTAATTAATTCAAGCCACTGAAATAGCTTTCCGTTAATTAACATCTTTTATCTTTGGTCGAGGAACAGTTCAACATTATTATCCATACCTAAACTAATTCCACTTGCAAGATTTGGTATGATAAAACTTATGAACCTCCCAAGCAAATCAAAGCAAGCGTGCTTGCACCCATTCTTCAGATAAATCTTAGCAATCACATGTGACCAATAATATTGTCCAAGATAAAAAGTATTGAATCTCTCCGATTCGCTACCCATGATAAGTCAAAGCAATAGTTACCAATCCCACGTGATCCTATTTAAGGGGACGAAGGTTAAGAAACAACAAACCACCGAGGTCTAATTCTTCCTTGTTCAGCCAAGAAGAATTTATCCTCTTGTAGGTCCTATTCAAATCAAGATCACATGCACTAGTGTAATCTCTTGGTCAAGACAAACCAATCTCGAGCCTTACACCTCAACCTTTCGCGATGGTTGTTCATTTCCATCTAGGTCGTGAATGGCGTAATTTTAGTTACAAGGGATTTGTTAATTTAATCTTCGTGATCCGGTATCACTAAATTAACTACTGATTAGTAAAACGTCTGAATTATTGAACAGCTTATGCAAAGAAATATATATAACATTCAATCATATTTAAAGCATCGATGATAAACAATTTATTTCAAAAATAAGTCTAAAATTCGGTTTCAATTATACAAAGTAAAAAGCATACTTTTCAAAGATAATCCAAACAGAATCGCGCTAAGTCCAAACCGCCGAGTGGATTTATCTCGAGCGAGAAAGAATGCTTTGAGCCAAATCCTCCCGAGTGGATTTATCTCGAAATGGGAGAGAATCTTTGAGTCAAATCCTCCCGAGGGAGTTATCTGAATGAGGAAATGCTTGGGCTTCTCACAAATGGCCCCAAACATTTAGAATGACCTGGAATTTAAAGATTGAAGAGGGGGCTTAGGCCCAATCATATCTATTTTAATTTTTGCATTTAAATTACCTAAGGAATATCCATCTGTGTGTGGACCCCACTGTTTGTTACAAATATGGCCTGCGGCCGATGAATGAGATATCAGAAAAATTTACACTATTCTCTCTCCTCTAACTATCTCTCTTCCTATCTAATTCTCTCTCTCCCAATTTCTTCAAATCTTCATCTCTCGATCTCTTACTCTCTTCCTCTATATGCAATTTACCTTTTTATTTCCAGAAAATTATACAAAAAATATGGATTATAGTGTTGGTAGTGCTGGGATCGCTACAATTGGTATCAGAGCGAACTATTCTCGGGTTGTGGGTTATGAGCCTAATCAACGGCTCAAGGTGGAAAAGATCTTCCATGAAGGTGATTTAATTGATGATTCGGGAACTGCAATTGGAAAAGGGTTTCAAGGTATTCAAGCTATGAACCCTTTACCTAAAGTCGATTTCCCCCATTTTGATGGTACTCGTCTTAGGCTTTGGATCCTCAAATGCAATGGGTATTTCAAATGTATTCATGATATAATGGATTCACAAAAAATCAAACTAGCGTGTGTGCACTTTGAGGGTAAGGCAGCACATTGGTGTCAAAATTCCAAGCTAAAACAAGTAGATATTACATGGCAACAATTTTTAGAAGTGTTATCTGCTAGATTTGAGGAATGGAATGAAGCTAAAATTAATTCAGAATTTGATAAATTAAGGCACAGTGGTTCTTACTCAGATTATGTAGAAAGATTTGTAGAGTTGAAGGTTGGGTTGCTACGATTGAACAACATGGATTTTTCTGAAGAATATTTTGTTTCTAGTTTTATTAGTGGGCTCACTGAAGAATCACAAGCTTTCATCACAATGTTTGAACCAACCACCATGCAACAAACAATTGAGCTAGGAAGGAAATATTTGGAAACTATTGAAGCCATCACTAAAAAGATAACTATTGAAGAAGAAGAATTATCTTATATTGAAATGGCAGGGGATTCTGATACTGAACTTTCTCCTTATCAGTTGGAAGAAATCTAGATTCGCTTGTATTTGATAGCTTTGAAATCTGAGGACTATCAGAGTACTCCTCAATTAGAAGGTTTGCTAATTAGTGAATCCCAAGATGTTTTGGAGGCATCCAAAGGGTTTCAACCTAGTGAATGTGAGGCATACCTTTTGAATTGTCTTTTGAAGTTTCACAAAGAAAAATATGGTCAGATTCATTTGATTGCATCAGCTACTTCTGGTCTGAGTCGCTATCATGATGACTTTGATATTGTTGTTGTTGATGAGGTTTTGGAAGAAATTAGAGTGGGATTAGAACAAGACTATGAAAGAATCAAGCAACACATTCAAGATTAGGTGGACGCCGAAGAGTTGCTGGAATTGGTGGAACTCGAGGACCATACAAGCTTGATTAAACTTGTTAATTCCGGAAGTGAGTTTTCGGAAGGTGAGACAACAGTCTCAACTTCTTTTCTTGAAGCTAGAAATTTAGTAGTTATTAAGGGATCCTCAATGATACTTTCAACTGCAAATTTAGTTCTTATTGGACTTGTTGATAGTGGAAGGAATGAATACTGTGGAGGAACTTGTATCAGGAGTGTTGTTGAACAAGGGAATGCTGAGTTGCTTGGTGAATTCGGTAGTAGTAGTAGATATGGAAATCTGGTTGGGGGTGTTATTGTGATGGGAAAGGATCAGAAGCCATTGCCTATTGTAGAAGTGGTGTATCTAGCTGGCTGTGATGTTTATGAATTAGTTAGGTTGATTAGCCGAGTTGTTGATTTTATTAGTTTGATATCGCTTGAGTTTGGTGTTGGAAAGGTTGCAGATGAAGAGATAGTTCAGATATTTAGAAGTTTTGGGGTTGCTAAATCAAGAAGTGATATTGTACAGGGAAGCTCAGAAAAATATGCATATTATGTGGAAAATTATATCAGGGGTGGTATTACATATTGGGATGTTGAGTATTTTCATTGGACTGCGAAGCCTATAAAAGTTGCAAATGATATCCATGTGGGTAGATCTTACTCATTCTTGGTAATTATAGATCAAAATGTTAACAATTATTATTATGTTGTTGCTACTCCAAGGTTTGTAAATGCATCAGGTTCGAGCACGACTTTCTGAAGTTCTTGTCTTCAAGACTATTCAAAATCACAAGTTCTTTCATGGGGTCATGGTGAGAATGGTCTACTAGGAAATTATACAAAAATATGCAATATATATGCAACTTTTATAAGTTGTACTCGATTTAGATCCTTGGGGACAAGGATCTCAAAAACGGGGGAGTATTGTCATGATCATGAGTTGGGAACGAAAGGAGAAATAGAATTGGGGTTTTTTGTGTCAGTGGAGAAGAGGGGTTTCGAGTACATTAGTCTGAATGATGAGGGCTCGCTTAGGTTAGAGGAAGTTGAAGAGTCGGGCGCTCAAGTTAGTCTGAATGAGGAGGGCTCGCTCAGGTTAGAGGAAGCTGAAGAGTCGGGCGCTCAGGTTTATTTGAGCGAGGAGAATGCTTGCCGAGTCCAAACCTTTGAGCCAAATTATCTGAGTGGAAGAATCGCGAGCCAAATCCTCCCGAGAATGGATTTATCTCGAAAGCGAGGAGAATCCAAACCGCCTGAGTGGATTTATCTGAGCGAGAAGAATGCGCCTGAGCCAAATCTTCCTGAGTGGATTTATCTGAGCGAGAAGAATGCGCCTGAGTCAAATCCTCCTGAGGGGAGTTATCTGAATGAGGAAATGCTTGGGCTTCTTACAGATGGGCCCAAACATTTAGAATGACCTGAAATATAAAGATTGAAGAGGGGGCTTAGGCCCAATCATTATCTATTTTAATTCTGCATTTAAATTACCTAAGGAATATCCATCTGTGTGTGGACCTCACTATTTATTACAAATATGGCATGCGGCCGATGAATGAGATATCAGAAAAATTTACACTATTCTCTCTCCTCTAACTATCTTTCTTCCTATTTAATTATCTCTCTCCCAATTTCTTCAAATCTTTATCTCTCGATCTCTTCTTCTATATGCAATTTACCTTCTTATTTTCAAAAAATTATACAAAAAATATGGATTATAGTGTTGGTAGTGATGAGATCGCTACAATTTCCACATATATATATATATATATGTAGTGTAAATCGGTCTAGATGTTCATATATATATATATATATATGTGTTTGTTTCTTAGTGTAACTAGTGTTATATATATATTATATATCATATATCATATATGTATGTGTAATGTTTGTTTCGGGGTGTGTGTGCACTGTTGCTTGTGACTATAAATATAGACTATAACTATTGATGAGACAAGAGAGAAAGTAGTAAGTGGTAACTAGGTTTCACGGGTTTTATGGCGAGGCACATATATCTATGCAAGAAGGCTGTTGTCATTGAGGCAAAAGTGTATGAATTCTTTTCATCATATGCTATAAATATTAAAAATTAAAATATTATTAAAAAATATATATATATGATCGCCGAGATTCTTTTCATCATATGCTATAAATATTAAAAATTAAAATATTATTAAAAAATATATATATATGATCATACTCGGCGACCCTTAGGTCTAACGAGAATCTGCCTCGCCAAATATATAATAATATAAATATATAATAATATAATATTAGTATTTAATACTTATGTAATTTTATATAATTTTAATACTTAATATTTTGTGCTGAAGTGGTGATGGTTACGAAAGATATAACTTTTAGTTTCATATTATTAGCAGTAGATATAATTTTTATAATTTGCATTAAAACTCCTATGAAATATTGCATAGATAGTTTTTTTATATGTGTTTCAATCACATTTTGATGATTTTCGTTTGAAATATATTATCCGATTATAGTTATTCGAATCCGGCCCGAATTCGTTCGATATCCGTCCCGTATCCGTATACCGAATATTCCGAATTCGTATCCGAATCCGGCTTTTCCGCATCCGACTCCGAATTCGAGAAAAAAATATGATTTAGGATACGGTATAAGCATTATCCGTTCATAACCAATCCATTTTCACCCCTAGTTGTACCCCGTCTCATGCATGATAAACGAAATAATTAATAATTAAAAGGATCTAAAACCTATGAATTGAGTCAAACATGAATTAATTAGCAGATGACTTTCAAATTTATCCATTAATACTATCTTGGATTCATCTTCATCATTCTCCCCTCCCTCAAAACGATTCGTCCTCGAATCGGAATTGACTTCATCTCCAGAAGAATTAATTAACACGACATACGAAATGACTAAATTAAATAACTAATAATTAAAAGGATCTAAAACCTATGAATTAAGTCAATCATGAATTAATTAGTAGATAACTTTTAAACTTATTCATTAATACTATCTTAGCTTTACATCAGTTTGCAATGTTCTTATGTAATCATGAAGTTTGTAAGATGATATAAAAGTTTCCTGTTACAATAATTTTTTGTTAAATCTTTTAGATGTATGATTGTATAAAACGAGAGAAAAAACAATAGAAGGATCATATAGTTGTAATTTATCATTTGAACGCGTATTTTACTTAATGATGATATAAATGCAATTTCAATGGAATAAAGCCATACTAATACTGTTCAGGATCAAAGCTAATACTGTGGAGTTACTCTTCAACACTGACGGATTCAGGAGAGTTCTTCAGGTCTACTGAATACTTCAGAATGGTAAAATTCTGCTGAGTGGTTCAGGGTAGTGAAACCAGCTGAATGGTTCAGGATGGAAACGTCTACTGAGTTTGTTAGTGACCGTTATTAAAAGCGGGCGACAGAGAGATATAATGAAGTTACACGCGACGGATTCTGTTACGGGTTGTTAGGGGGCTTGGGTTCTATATATAGTGGTGTTCAGTCATTGATTCAAGAGCTGCTACACTTGTAAACTTTATAACGATAGATTAGAGAGATAAATCATTCGGGAATCATAGAGAGAGCATAGTTCGATTAGAGATTCAAAGTTCATAATCACGTCGATTGGAACTTGGTGAATGCTCTGGAGTTGAGCGGATTGTATCTTGTATTCTTTGATTGAGTGATAGTGAAATCGTCCCTGATCCTCCGTGGATATATATCACCTTGATCGAACCACGTAAAATCATTGTTGCATTCTTGTTAGTTTGTGTTGTTAATTTTCTTGTAATCTGATAAGTGCTTAATTTTATCTATTTAAACTCCCTAATTTTACTTCTCTTGGTATATTTTTATGCAAAATGGAGCTCTTTTGATGTAATTTCTAAAATTGAACATATATGTTATAAATAACTATTTTAGGGCTTATTTTATGTTTAATTTCAGCCATTAGTTATTTAATATTAATTGAGCTTAACAAGAATTTCCTATGAGAATATTTAACTATGCTTGCTACATATTTTATGGGCTTACAAGTTCTTATTTGATGATTTACTGCAGCCCACACATCCTTAAAGAGTAGTCCAAGCCCAATACCACAATTAAGAAAAGGTTCAGCCCATTTGTTTTAGGAAAGGTAGCAGCCAAGCCCAAAACTTCATGAAGAAGAGAAGGAAACGCAGTAGCTGCGTCATTGAGAGAGAAGAAAGGAAGCAGCAGCGTCACTCATCTTTGTCTTCCAAGAGAAGAAATTGCAATCCCGTGGACATAATTCAGCCACCACGTCAACAACAAGTCGGCGATGAAGACTACATCATTCTAGGGCAGAAATCAAGACAAGAAACAGATTTTATTGGCTGGAAATTGATGGCAAGAGGCGGCGATTTCAGCACCTCGGTGTACTGCCTTGAGAAGGAAGAAAAATTCCCCACGAATCAGCCTATAAATAGAGAAGAAATGGAGAAGGATTGAAGATACCAATACTGAAATACATCCAGAAAACTAGAAAAGAGAGAAAGAAAAGAAAAGAGAGAACTCGAGAGGGCGGCTAGGGCAGAATTCCGGTAGAAGCCGGAACGAGAAGATAGCCGTTAAGAGACGAGCTAGTTCGTGATCTGCGGAAGGAGAATTCAACCGGTTGCGAGACGTGTCAAAGCGAGCTTACAACGGGGAGTCTTCTTGTACTATTTTTCTAAATTCTTCTCTTCTTAGGTTCCTACTTGTTGAATGTTTTTGCTTGCCCTCCATATTTATGTTACAATCTTGATTAGAAATAGCTTGTTGTACTTGTGAAAACTTTGTTGGATGAATGGAAATTGATTTGATATTTGAGTCATGCTTGTGCCTATTAATTTGAAATTCTGAATTTATTGTACAATTCTTGATCAGCTTTGTGCATTTATGTTCATAATATATGCTAATTTGTTTGGTTTGGCCTAGTTTGAATTGAACAAATATAAGTAGCATCTAGTTTAGTCTTGAACATTCACTTGGTCTTGATTAAATTAGAGTATGGCTTGAACTAGGTGAGTTGAATTCTAGTGTTCAATTTCACCTAGGATTGATGTTCTCCCTTAATGCAACTAATTTATCCTTGTTAATTGAATAGTAAAGATTGACTTGGTGAAGTTAGTTAGTTTTAGAGTTGCCTAGTTGATTCTAATTACTTTTGAGGAACAAGTGGAACTTTAGCTACTAGAGTTTGCACAATCAATCTATCAAGTTAATTCCTTTCCATCCATCAATTTTGATATAGGTGTTTGATTAATTATTAGCTTTCATGATCTCTCTTGTTAATGTTTAGGTTTAGATTTATTTTCTTTACTTTTGTTTGTCATGCTTTGAACCCCCCAAGAACCTTGTCTATACGTGAAAATTTAGAGAATAGATGCATGTTTTTCTATGTCTTAAACTGGTTTTTCTTTGAGCTGTGAACTGATGTTATATACCTTGTATGCACACTTTTGGAAGCTCAATTGTTCGTCATTAATGTTGAATCAGTTTTGCAAGAAATAGAGATTTGAAGCTAGACTATTGAGTGTGACTTTTATGTGATGAAATGCTGAAATTTCTGGTTTTTGACGGCAGAATTCAGATCTGTTTGGGGCTGTTCTTAGGCCTATTTGAAGCTTAAAATGTCATAAATTTCATGTTTAGTGCAAGAGAATAGTGTATACCAACCCAGTCTTCATTTCAACCCCGTTTGGGTGTTAAAAACCACCTGAAACACATGATTTTTGCACCCTTTAAGTCACAAACGAGAATTCTTGTTAAAATTGGTCTTAATTATGTTTGAATCATGTATGTAATTGTGTGGTTTAGTTTAGTTTTGTTTTATTATCTAGCTTTCTTGTATAGCTATTTTCGGTCGAAGAAATCTTTAAGATGAAGTAAACAAATTTCTCCTCGTGGGAACGATCCTTTCTTGCCGTATACTATATTGTTAAATATTTTGGTGCTAGATAAGGTTAAATTTGTAGTGGTAACGACACGCTACCATAATCTGTGCTAAGCGTATTAGTTGCAAATAAAAAAGGTATTAGTTGATTCGACTCCTGGACTAACACTTAACATGCTCTCTTTCTCCCACTAAGCTGCTTCGCCTTTAAGCTACTCTTCCACCGCCACCGTCTACCTTCCACCACTATCTTTCTCATGCTGCGATGGTGACCGTAGCCGCCCCACTACATTCTCTCCTCTCGCCACCAGAGCTTTTGTAGGCAGAAGGTTCTTCGTCGTTGCGTCTCAGTCAGACGGGTTGCTTCTTCCCACCGGAGCCATGATGATCGGCCGGTGGATCGACCCGTCAGGATCCTTTTCTTTTCGTTTAGGTAGTATTAGTTTTGTAGTGTTCCCTTTCTCTTTTCCGTTTCTAGATGTGAGTTGTTTGTGCTTTTTGCATGTGTCTTTCTTGGTGTGGATTTTATCCCCTCTGTGGATTCTAGTTTGGTTGTTTTCTTGTGTTTGTTATATTGTTTGGTGCGCCCTTGGTAAATTTTAGAGGAATTGAATTCAACCTTAGTGTGAGACTTTTTTTTTTGTTCCATATGCTTATACATTGGTTGTGCACTTGTTTTGGTCCTTCTTGGTTCCTCACAATTGGTTCGAGACAGACACTAATTCAAATTTTCAGTTGTACATTTTGGACTTGTATTATGTACTATTTTCTTCATGAATATTAGTCCTTTTCCTTTAAAAAAAAATGTTACTAGTTACTATATAATAAGAAATTATGTCCTATGGGCGTGTATTCGTTAATTTCCTTATTATGAGACAACAATTTATTCACAAACTTTGTTTGAGAAATAGTGTGATATGTAGGGTATATTTGTTTTGGGCTTATAGTGGGCGGTGGAAATTCTGAACTTTGAAATTTATGATTTTAAAATCCTAATAAATAGTAAAATTGTATGTTTGTTTTGAAATTTTATAGGGTATGATTATATAGAATTGTAAAAGAGTTGATTGATTTGTGTTATTATATTATTATAGTAATGATTGAATGATTGTGTATTGTGTTGAAAATTATGTAAAAGTGATAATATTATTATCAATGAGAATAAGTGCAGATGTAGGGTTTAGGTTAGATTTTAAATTGAATTTTAAAATCATGATTTTAGTATTGTATTAAATGAGTATGTGGAATTATAAAGTTCAAATTTCGTCCGGAATAATCTAAAAAACAAACATACCCTCAAAGAATTAGATCTGTTCAAGTGAACTTGGCTAGAAACTGTGGGCTGAGAGTGATCATAAAATGATCCAGCCTGGCCCATCTAAGATGGGTTAATTCTAGTGACAAGCTTGGGCTTTTATGGTCCATAAGAAGACGTCCTATTTCCCAAGCGGGCCCGGTTATTGACACCCCCTTAATTAGTAGATACACCACCTTTAATTTTTAACTATTTTATTATAATTAAGAAAGGACATATATACCCCTGAATAATTTAAAAACCTAAAATATCAATACTCAAAATAAAAAACTCAAAAGTTGGTCCACATTTCTTCATTCGACACAACCACCAGCCGCTACCACAGTAGGGACTTCTACAATAAAAGAGAAACACTTTCGAGATGACCCAAACAAATAAGGGGAATTTTGCAACAAAACAAATTATGTTAGGGGGAATTTTGTATCAAAAGTTTCTGCAACCAATTTGGAAGAACCAGTTTCGATGAACATTTTATTTTCCGGTAAAATTGATCTGAAAAGTAACACATTTCTGGGCAAAAATCAGCAACAGCTGTGGCTCGAGGCGGCACGATGGGGAGACCATAAAAGACCTGGGCACGGACGGGACAACTGATTTTTCAAAAAACCGAAGCATTGGGACAGAATTCTTAAAAGGGACAGTTGATGAAATTGGGAAAGGGACAAAGGTATTAGTGGAATTGGGTAAATCTTGAATATGGCAGGCGCCATTGTGAGTTGTGACAGGGGGAATTGTGGGGAGGGGGAAGAAAAAGGGGAAAACAAGTTGGCTGGAAGGAGAGACGGGGAAGAGGAAGATTAATTAGATTCTGTGAGGAAGGGTATAATGGGGAATTTATGAGGAGTGTATCTACTAATTTCAAGAAAAATGAGGGGTGAAGTAATCATCTGGGTGTATCTCCTAATTAAGGGGGTGTATCTCCTATTAATAACGTTAAGACAATAAATTGTTTATGACAACCAATACAAATCAAAACTCATTTATATTAAAGTGTTAAAACGTCATGCTTAAATTGTATTTCGTATCACCATAGGATCATCTCATAGTCAAATTGTGCTCCGTATCACCATATGATCGTCTCATGGATGTGCCTCCAATGCATAAATATTAAGAAAAAAGTTAATTTCCTACTATACTATCTAGGTGTTTATATTTAACTATTCAATAGATTAGGAAGAAATAAATTTATTTGATATTGAATAGTGCAAAACGTTATTCAAATTGCAAATTAAGTGAATGACCAAAAATCATTTGAATAGAATCGAAAGAAGAAGTTTATATGTCATCGTGATGAGTTTCTTCTTGAAGGAGAAAGTATTTTTCAATATATATTAGTATAAATAAGGGAGGTAGTATATAAAAAAGATAAAATAGGCAGCTTCACGAGATAGGAATTTACTCCGTGGTCACACGTATCCTAGCAAAATGGGGAAAACATATTAATAATTCTTACATCCCGTTTGGTTCACGAGATTGATTGGGATAGACCATGATTATAATTTTAATTCCAACTAATCTACCGTTTGGTTTGCGGGATGAGGACCCATGATATACTTAAAGCTCGGATAGAAAATGTACAAAATTCCTCCATGGAGGGATATGTCAATCACATGTGAAAGGTGTGATAGAACATATCTCATATGTAATATTACAAATCGTCTTTATATTGTTTGAATAGATTCACAAGAATGAAGTGTGGTTGTTTCAATTCAATTTAAGAGTGTTTATGACATTTCAATAGGTATCACATCTAATCCCCCAATATAATCCTACAATCTTAACGCATATCTTGATTCAACAAATCCAGTCAAATCAATCCAATCTTACTCAATCCCACTCAATCCTATCACACATAATCAATCCAGTCTCGTGAACCAAACACCCTTTTATGGAATTTAAAACTATTTTCCTGATTTCCTCTTATTTGGAATATTGTTGAAACAATGGAATTCATTACTATTAAAATTTCCAATCCAAAATGCAAAGACGATATACATTATAATTAGGGGTGGACGGTACGGCATACCGAATTTTTTTTCGCCATACCGTTATCGTACCGAAATTTTCGATACCGAAATATTTCATACAGTTGTCGTACAGAAAATTCGGTATACCGAAATTTTCGGTATGCCGATATTACATACTGATACCGTACCGAAATTTTAATATATACCGGTATACCGAAATACCAAAGTATTTATATTTTTATACCGTTATCGTACCGAAATTTTTGGTACGGTAAGTGCGGTATACCGGTATTTTCGGTATTTCCTCCACCCCTAATTATAATAGTATGTTAGAAGAAAGAAAGCAAAACGCACTTGTATCTCACATCGTGTAGAAAGTAAAAGAAACGTAAGAGAATAGCATTATAAAAAGGGGCGGACCTAGTTCGTGTTACATACTTACCTGGACGGGGTCAATGAGCAATCAAAAAGGCCCATGGCCTAGGTTGGCGACCTCCATTGCACCTGGGAGGGGCGCCCGCCTAAGGTTGGCCCAAGTGGTCGAGCCTACTTCATAATTTGTGCCAGACGCGGCCCCTGCCCAATTTTAGTCTTTAAAAATTTGTTTAGTAGCCCATTTTAGTTAAAAATTGTGGTCATTAAATATTTGTTAAAAAGCCCATTTAAGTAATGGTCTTCTTTGTGCTCTTATTAAATCTTGTAAGTCCATTCATTACAAATCATGAATATAGAAATTACTGTACTATGTAAATTTTTAAGTAAGTTTTTAAAAAGAGTTTGTAGTGTTCTGAAAGCAGAAAATCGAATAAAGAGTTTGTTTTTAGTAGTATAAAATAAAAAGAAGCTCGTAGAAGATTAATATGTAAATTTTTAAGTAAGGTTTAAAAAAAGTTTGTAGTGTTCTGAAATTAGAAAGTCGAATAAAGAGTTCGTTTTAGTGTATAAAATAAAAAGAAGCTCTAATATAAATGTAGAAGGTAAAAGGTTAAGTAACCATCTTCACGTGATAGCTCATTTTCATTTTTTTTTGTCACTAGGTTGCTTTTTTAATTGCTAGATATTTTTAATGAATTTTAAATACACTGTTATTTCATCCTTGGACCACAAAAAGTACAACCAACTTTTTTATTCAGAAACAAAGTCTTTTTTCTGTTTACTTTATACCCAAAATCAAGGAGGATTTTTAACCAACATTGAATTTTAATGAAAGATGAGCACTCCCAAGATGAACAAAATTAATGACCAATGTAGTCACTTGGAAAGTTTCATAAATCAATAGTATATTAATTTAAAGAGTATTACTTGTGTTCACCAATTGAATTCAATTTTAATTTGAATGAACAATCTATACCCTAAACATTAAATCATGAACCCTAAATCATGACCTATTTGGGCCGGGTGAACCATGAACCACTCGGGTCATGTTCGGGTCGGCCAGTTTAAAAAAAAATTGAATTAAAATCCAATGACACCAAATCAAAATTGGTGCAAATGGCGCACATGAGAATTTGCCTAATTTAAATTTACTATTTATTGTTAGAAATCCATTAAAATTTTTAGTGTTAGATAGTGTAATTGGTCCAGCAAATTAGTTATACTCGAATTAAAATTTTATAGTATAATAAATCAAATCGAATTCAATTTTAAGAGGTCCCAATTCAAAATTTTTAAATTTATGAGGTCCAATGAGCCCAAGCTATCAAAGCCCATCGAGTCATCTTAGGCCCTGTAAACTCTGTTCTTCAAATCCGGTCCGTATAAATAGCCGCTAACTGCTTCACTACGAAACCCTAGCCGAAAAGCTCACATTCATTTGCAAGTTTACACTTATTTAAGATCTATTTTCTTTCTTTCGAATTTCGTTTCACGATTTCCTTTTTTCTGAATTTCCGTTTGATTTATTATTACTGTAAAAGATATGCACCAATCAGCCCTTCGCAGCTATGAGTAAGAATCTGTGAAGAAACATCGAGATTAGGTTACTCGGGTGCTATAAAGATCATTTCTGAGTGAAACGTTTTTCTGGGATTTGTTTTCGTTATTTAAGATCTATTTTCTTTCTTTCGAATTTCGTTTCACGATTTCCTTTTTTCTGAATTTCCGTTTGATTTATTATTACTGTAAAAGATATTTTGCGTCAATCCCCTTCGCAGCTATGCAGAATCTGTGAAGAAACATCGAGATTAGGTTACTCGGGTGCTATAAAGATCATTTCTGAGTGAAACGTTTTTCTGGGATTTGTTTTCGTTATTTAAGATCTATTTTCTTTCTTTCGAATTTCTTTCACGAAGTTCCTTTTTTTCTGAATTTCCGTTTGATTTATTATTACTGTAAAGATATGATCAGCCCTTCGCAGCTATGAGTAAGAATCTGTGAAGAAACATCGAGATTAGGTTACTCGGGTGCTATAAAGATCATTTCTGAGTGAAACGTTTTTCTGGGATTTGTTTTCGTTATTCAAGCTCTTCTTCGTTTAATTTTTTGCGTCGGAGCGCAGATCAAAATGATGAGAAACTCATAATCCGAATTCCAATGTGGAAACACATATATTTATGGTCTTCAAAGTTCTCTGATTGCGTTTGCCTGATGATACTTCGCTGTTATTTGCGGATTTTATGTTCTTTTGGTTTTTTATGTTTTAACTAAACTTATTTGGTAGTTTCGAAGTCTCTTTGATAAGAGATGTCAATTATGTTTTAAGTGGTTACCAATTCTCAAAGTTTATAATTTATTTTGTGTTAGTTTTAGAAAAGAGAGTTCAGTTTTTATTTTGTTGTATATAATCTGAAGCATGTCCTAAATGTATGCTCAAAATCAAGAGCAAATGAGCTAATATCAATCAAATTTGATTTTTAAAGACTAGCATTATTATCAAACACAATAATATATAGACTTTTGCATTGTGTCGGTTTTAAATTATAAATTCTATAAACTTTGCTATATTTTGAATAACTTAAAAAAATCCTTCATTACTTTTAGTACCAAATTTGTGCAATTAATCTCTATCATTAAAAATATAACAAACACAATAAAATACATTAAAATATTTCAACGTTTCGCAGTTGAATAGGTGAAATAAGGTCTATGTAAGGTTGCAATTGAAAATGTGAAATAGCTCAATATAATAAGGTCAAATTAATCTAAACGGCCTCTTTATCTATGTCATAAATAACACATCTTACTCAAACCGTACCATCATATAATAACTGATCATGCCAATTCGGCCCAAGTAAATTTGAGTGAAATTAAATTAGGCCCAATTTTAACGCAGTCCTAGGCCCAACAATTAAATCTTTAAAAAAAAAATTAACTCTAATTCAAACAAATAAAATGAGATCCAATAATTGTCTAGTTCAAAAAAAATATTCACTCTAATTCAAACACATAAACTGATATCCAATAATTGTCTAGTTCAAATTAAAGCAAATAAAAAATGAGATTTACTAATTGTCTTGGGAAATGGGAATAATATATCCAAATACATGAGGAGTACAAGTTTTTATCTTATAATTTAGGTAAAAATTTGTATGTAATATTGCATAGTGTAATTTATGTACAATTAATCTAAATAAGAGAGTTTTAATTTCTCGCTGGTTTGGCCCAGGCCCATTTCGGACCAGGCGTTTCTCGCTGGCGTGGGCTATAACTGGAGCTACACTTGGCAATGTGTGGTTGCGGGTTTTGGAGGTCGGACTCGTGTGGGTAATGTAATGGGCGCAACATTCGGATTTGGATAGTTGACAGAACGACATTACTTGGAAGTTTGAAATTTTCAGCAGTCTGAAAGATTCATATATACCTCAAATAGCAGTTGTCTTCTTAATTAACTCCGAATTGGGTACAAACCTGTTTTTTTTATTGGTTAGTTGAACAAAATTTTAGAGTGTTTAAACTTGGTTTGTATAATTATATATCGTATAAAACGAGCTTTTTCGAATTAATTTAATCGATTCACGAGTTTGATAATATTAATTTTAAATTAAATCATTTATAAATTAATTACAAAATTAAAATTATATATTTATGGAAATAATATATCTATTAAATTCTATTATTTTATATAATTAAAAAATTCAAAATTATCCTAAATAACTAAGCATGCAAAATCAATTAAAGTCGATCAAATTATTAATTAAAATTTACACGAGCTAGTTCACGAGCTTAATAATTAAGAACCAAAAACGAACACCATTAAATTTGAATTTATTTAGTTATGTTGATGATTTTTACTGAACAAAAGCTCCAATTAATAAATAATTTTCACGAATGACTTAATTTGACTACATACCTCCTTAGGAGTATGGGATAAAAGGAGAGATTTTCTCCAAAGTACAACCCAAACTCAAGATGACCTCCAGCAAAATAAATACTACCTCCGCCAAAACTCTTTGTTCATATTTACTGCTTTCTCATATTTTAGTGAACGAGTTTTTTATTAATATTTAAATAATAAAATAATTTTTAAGAAAACATATAATATATATAGAAGATATAAATATATCATACCCCTCATTAAAAGTCACTTTATCACAATTTTAAATGCTAATAAATAACTCGCTCGTTAAAACACGAGAAAAAATAAATGTGAACAAAGAGTTGGGACGATTGGAGCAGCTTCTTTAGATTTTGTAAATATTCACACTCGAGCACAAATGAGCACAAGAAATCATGAATGAAACGTTTTCCAACACGAACCACGCATGCAACTCACAAGATTGGAGAGGCTTGAACCCCTTTGTGCGAGAGATACGACTCGCAACAAAATTGCCACACACGATTTTTTATTTTAATTTGGAAGAAGCTAAATTAGATCATAAAATTGAGAAAATCAAGTCCCACCCTTTTCCAGCTAGGGATGTTAAGTATCCAGAATCAATTCCAATCCCTAATCAATCTGCTTTACCTTGTATATGCAAGAATTCTCCCTAGCTATATATATATATATATATATCATCCCTCAATCTCACGAGGAATAATTTTTTATTTTTGTTGTAAAGTCAACTTTGTCATGGAATTAAAAAAACAGCAGTTAGTTGATGTGGAAAATGAAAGAAGCAAAATCTAATTACATACATACAAATTAATCTGTCGTTGTCGTTGTGAGAAAATCAAGATCAATTACGTTGCTCCGATTTCTTTAATTAGAAACTTACAGCCACGAATACTTCAGGGTATGTTTGTTTCGGGATTTAGGTGTGCGGGGGAAGTCATGACTTCGAAATCTTATGGATTTAAAAGTCTTGGTGAATAGTAAAAAATATGTGTTTGTTTTGAGATTTTGATAGGATTGGATTCTAATTTATGTCAAATCAATGTTTAATAATGATTGATATAATATTATTATATTATGTTGAGAGTGGGAAAAATATTGATGTGATTATATTGAATTTTGTAAAAAATAGGGGTGTAGATGTACTTTATAGGAGAAGATTTTGAAGTCTAATTTTAAATCTCAAACTATAATAAGACGTGATTTTCAAAGTTCTAAGTCCATCCGAATGAGTCCCGAAACAAACATACCCTGTAAGATTCTCTGATTTTTTTTACTAGCGATCTTGGTGAAACTTCCGTATCTTTTACTTTATTATTTAATGACTAAAGGTAATTTACAGAAAATTATTGGTTCACCGTATGAAAAATTAAATATGGACGTACTCACTACTCCCTATTAACTTATTTAAGTCGTACCAAATCTGAATTTCCTATATTCCTGAATACATATTTTTACTTTTTAGTTGATTAGCTAAAGACATTTAATTCAAATATTATTATTAATTCCAAATATTGACAACTATCAACATAAGAGTTGGTATGCTGTGAAACTGATTTTTTTTTACAGACATACTCTTTAGTAATATAAATCACACCCTTTAGTAATATAAGTCACACCCTTTAGTTATCACTATGACACTCTTTGCTATAATATAAGTCACACCCTTCACTTTTATGAGTAATACTCTTTATAGTAAAACGTCACACCCTTTACAATAAAAAGTCACACTCTTTAGTAATATAAGTCACACTCCTGAACCAATTTCACCGTAAAACTGGTTCACACTATACTTTGCCTCAACGTAACTATTTTCGTATGTGTCTTTTATTATTATTATTAATTAATTAATTAATACGATACGTGTAAAGTTGGTTAATTATCTAAAGTATGACAACCCAGCTTTTGATTTATTTCATCGATAGAGAAGCCAATTCCTCAATCCTGTGTACTCTTCAGGTGTCGTTTTCATTGAGAAAAGTATAACTCATGAAGGTAATATTTAGGAATAAGTTATAATTCTGAAACGTTTTGTACGGGGCAATCAACAATATTTATTCTACTACTCTAATGAAATTCAAGGTGACCCTTGAATCTCATCGGACTGAATCAAGAACTTCATATATGTAATTGATTATATATCTCAACAAAGATTATTTCAGCGTTTATGCAGACAATTTTTTTTTTAAGGAATAAGATTTTTGATAGGTTCAAAGTGAAATTACTTGCCAACTTTGGGGGAAAAATGTTTTTCTAGGACAATAACTTTAGGGGTTGTGTTTTAAGGACAATAATTATACGAACTTGGAAATATGCAGAACAATATGTTTAAAATATGTAAATATAGGACAATATGTTTTAAAATCTATAAATATAAGACAATTGAGCCCATATAAGCCCAAATCGGTCTGACATATCATGTGAGATTCGAGATCGATTGTCCTACATTTACATATTTTTAAAACATATTATCCTATTTTGACAAATTTTAAAACATATTGTCCTATATTTACAAGTATTAAAATATATCTTAATATACTATATATTGGTAAACTTGATTCAGCCTATGTGGCGAAACCACGTCAGTCTGCGTAAAACCCAATTCAACCAGATTATTTCGTTTTAAAATTGTGCGTTCTCATTAAAAGTTATTTAAGTTAACTTTTAAATCTCTCTAATTAAATTAGATTTCACTGTATCCCTATTTTTTCTAACAAATCTCAACTCTTCGTTTTATACAAATAATTTAGACCATTAGTACTAGAATAGGATTAGGATTTTATTTTACTATTTATTAAGATCATCTGCATCGTTGTTAGGGTTTTTTACTGGCACATTAATCTGCTCAAATTTTCTCCCTTTTATTTTTGAAGGTGAATTAATTCTGATTCTTTTTTTTGTTTTAAATTTTTCCAGGGAACGACAATAGAGTTTTGTGGAAAGATATGTCAAAGAAAAGATACAGTTTTTCAAGGAACATAATACAAGCTATTTTTATCCTTTCTCTCTGACTATTGGAGGTTTGCTGTTTTTCTTTTGTATCTCTCCTTTTTGGATTGATTAATATTTGTGTATTTTGTTTGCAATCGCCATAATTCAGATTGTAAGAAGGTGCAGTTGTTTTAGTGTGTTTTAAATGTCAGGGGTTGATGAATAATTTGTTGAATTGATGCTCTAGATGCTTAATATGGCTGTAATTAATTTCATTTTCCATGAATAAAGGGGGATTGTCCGTAATTATCATAATTTGAGTGTTGAATTAATTGTGGATATGTTTTTTTTTTTTTTTTAGCAATTCTTTTAATTTGATAAATTATTATTTTCTTGGAATAAATTATGAATTTGTTAACCTGATTTTATTTTATAAGGAACATTGAGGTAAGTAATTTGAGTTTCGAATTGAATGTGAATATTTTATGGCAATGTATATATGATCAATAATATCATATTGTGAATTGTAACATGATTTTATTAATTTGTATTGAAATATTTTTCTTTCGATTATGCAGATTTTTTTAATCAATTTGTCTTCATCCAAGTAAACGCACGTTAGAATAAAAGGAGAAGAATAAAGCGGATGATTATGAGAATTACATGAAGTGCGAGATAATTGTATCCAATTCACCTAAGGAAGAATATAATTATTAAATAATTTGGTTTTTTGTGTTACGTTTATCACGACATTCACATTTTTTTAATCTGATTTTATTTTTTTATATTAAGTATTGAGATAAGTAATTTGAGTTATGAATTGATTATATTCATTGAAATTGTAATTATTTTGTATATTGTATAAAATTATTTTTATATTGCACGGAGTATTGAGATAAGTAATTTGAGTGCTAAATTAGTTGTGGAGAGGTTTCTTCTAATCTGTTCATAACGATTAATATTCACGTTTTGTATATATTGTAGGGAATATCGAGGTAAGTAATTTGAGTTATAAATTCGTTATGAATGTTAATTGTAATTGTGTAATTATTTTGTATATTGCAGAGAGTTTTTTTATATTGCACGGAGTATTGACAAAAATAATTTGAGTGTTGAATTAATTGTGGATGAGTTTCTTCTAATTAGTTCATAGCAATTGATATTCATGTTTTGTATATATTGCAGTGAATATTGATGTAAATAATTTGAGTTATGAATTCATTTCTAATTTTATGAAATTTCTAATTTGGTTTTGTGTGTATATTTAATCTGATTTTATTATTTTATATTGCGGAGAGTATTGAGGTAAGTAATTTGAGTTATGAATTGATTACGAATGTTAATTGCAATTGTATAATTATTTTATACATCGCAGAGATTTTTTTTATATTGCACGGAGTATTGAGGTAAATAATTTGAGTGTTGAATTAGTTGTGAAGAAGTTTCTTCTGATATATTTATTTAATTTGGTTTTATTATTTTATATTGCATGGAGAAATGAGGTAGTAATTTGTGTTATGAATTAGTTTATGAATGTTTATTGCAATTGTGTAATTATTTTGTATATTGCATTGAGTTTTTTTATATTGCACGAAGTATTGAGGTAAGTAATTTGAGTGTTAAATTAGTTTTTGAGGAGTTTCTTTTAATCTGTTCATATCGATTAATATTCACATTTTGTATATATTGCAGACAATATTGAGGTAAGTAACTGGAGTTATGAATTTGTTATAAATGTTTATTGCAATTCTGTAATTATTTTGTGTATTGTAAGGAGTTTTTTTATATTGCACAGAGTAATGGGGTAAGTAATTTGAGTATTGAATTAATTGTGGATGTGTTTCTTCGAATATGTTTATAGATATTAATATTAATGTTTTGCATACATTACAAGGAGTATCAGAGATAAGTAATTTGAGTTATGGATTCGTTTGTAGAGGATTTTTTTTATACTGCACGAAGTACTGAGGTAAGTAATTTGAGTATTGAATTAGTTGTAGAGTAGTTTCTTCTAATCTGTTCATAGCTATTAATATTTGTGTTTTGTATATATATTGCAGTGAATATTTAGATAAGTAATTTGAGTTATGAATTCGTTATAAATGTTCATTCGTAGATTGCTCTGAGTGAACGTGGCTGACACTAATTGCCTTCAGATGGATAACTTTTGTATTAGTGTGTTGTGATCGATACAATCAACTCGATTAATTTGTACACGTCGGAGGGACACGTGTATCAATAAATTATTAAAATAACCATGTCCGATGGAGAGGTGTTCGCCCGGATAATAATTCAAGTGTGCTCGCTTTGTATGCCCGCTACTAGTATGCTCGCTACAAGTATGCTTGCTACAAGTATGCTCGCTTTGTATGCTCGCTACTAGTATGCTCGCTACAAGTATGCTCGCTACTAGTATGCTCGCTACAAATATGCTCGCTACAAGTATGCTCGCCGTGACGACCAAACAAGTCTGCTCGCCAAATTTGGCAAGCATTATAGTCATTCTTATATGCTCGTTAAGGGCAGTGTTCCGGTACAAAATCAATATGGTCAAAGGGGCGAGCAGAGCAATCAGTCGAGCAAAAGTTGATACAAAGGGCATATGACATAAAAGCCAAGTCACTAACTGAACCATCTGGACGACAAAAAGAATGTCTTATAAGCAAGTGAATCCAAGGGTCAACCAGGAAGACGAAGTTGAAAACGTGGCAGCATCACATGAGTTCTTGCAAGACACGAAGTCTCCAGCTCATGCTTGCCAAACCAGCTCATGCTTACCAAAGTACTATAAATAGAAGAAAAAAAGAGCAGTAAGAGGGTTCAGAAAAAATTCCCAAGTACTCACATATATTTCCCAAATCATTATCTTTCGTAGAAATTTTCCCCACGAGAAGTATTGTGTACTGTATATGTAAACCTCGCAATATGACATCCCTGGCTTGGAATGCCCCCAGAGTAGTCATTTATTGACGAACTGGGTCAACAATTTCTTGTTATTTACCGTAATTATCATACACGTACTTATTTTGTTTGTGAGTTGTTCTAAGATTAGCCACATAGAATTCTCATAAAAAAACGACTCGCAACAATTGGCGCTAGAAGGAGGGTGTGTGAGAAAAAACCAGCCCATACACAATTCTAAAAAACCGAGGCGTAAAAAAAAAAATATGATGCCTCAATCTAGGAATACTTTCGGATGGAGAGGTCGGGAATGAGAGCCGACCTCACGCCGAAAAGAGGCTCGGCAGATCGGCCTCACAAAAAAAAAATCGGACATGGAAACCATCAATCTGGAAGATATCGCCAACGATCCGACAGCCACAACAAAGGCCATCACTTTCTTGTTGCGAGCAAAGAAAGAGAGGGCCGAAAAGGAGTTGGCCAAGTTGAAAGTTCAAGATGATGATGATCGACGCCGCATACACCTGATAGCGAGCAAGTTAAAGGTGAAAAGTCGCGGAAGGGCCAACAAAAAGGACGATATGTCCGACGACGAGCAACCTCAAGAGTCCAGACAATCGGCGTTTGGACATTTGAGGCTCTCTGTTAAAGACCGAATCGGCAATCATAGGCGTCAGGATCCCGGGAGGGAACAACCGACGAACATGCCGGCTCCTTCAGATCCTCATGATCGCCCGCATCCCGAAAAAGACAAAGGGAACAACAAAAATCGGCCGAACTAAATTGTCTATCCATCATCGATTGGGTAGTCAAGGACGAACGTGGAAAGGGGGACTGCCCCATCATGAGCATGACCCCCCGGGTCCTCATGATGGGACACAACCCCGATCCAAGTCTGTCAGTTCCACGAAATTTACAGAAATGCAAAAAGAAATCGAGGGTTTACAGGCCGACGTGACCGCAACGAGAGGACTCCCGCGGGAGAGCATAATGCCGTGCTCGCCACTAACACCGGCGATCATGGCAGCCGAAGTATAAGAAAAAATGGCAAAGATCCGACCACCAATCCCTATGTTCGATGCTGAGTCTGACCCACATGTTCACCTCAGCAAATATTCAGATTTTATGATCGCCCATGGGCGCCACCGACGCAACGCAAAGGCCGATCATTCCCCATGACGCAGGGGGTATAAACCCCGTGATCTTTTAAACCTTTTGAAGAAGGAGAAGTACATGCATGCACTACGGTCTTCTAGGCGTTTAAATGAAGCGATATTTAATCAAATTAAGGATCGGGACATGTTGGATAAGCCACGAAGAATCGTAAGAGATAAGAATCGGCTTAATGCTTCCAAGTTTTGTAATTATCATGGGTACATCGGACATAATACCGATGAATGTCGCGATTTACTTCGTCAACTTTGGAAGTTATATGAGGAGAATCGTCTTACACAGTTCCTCAAAAAGCCGACGAACAGAGACTCCCGAACGGAAAAATCAGGTGATCGTAGGGGTAAGCGTAAGGCCGAAGAAGCATCTGATAGTGATGCCGAGGAATCCTGCAAGAGGTTGGAATTACCCAAAAGAGGGGCTCCTACCATGAGTAGAGGTCGGGAGAGTCAAGAAATCAACATGGTTCGTCCTGATTAT
The DNA here is from genome assembly GCA_037126765.1 of Stenogyne calaminthoides. Lineage (NCBI taxonomy): Eukaryota > Viridiplantae > Streptophyta > Magnoliopsida > Lamiales > Lamiaceae > Stenogyne > Stenogyne calaminthoides. Next base: position 31,919,014 of record JBBCBC010000014.1, read on the forward strand.
GGTCCTGTGGGTGGATACTATCAGGCACCGACGTTATCGAACAGGCGAAAGAAGATGGAAATGCGTGCCATGCAAAGCATACATCAGGTGAATGTGACGAGCACATCAACCAGCACGCCACCCTCTCACCAAATCATGTTCTCGGAAGATTATCTCGACGGCATAATCACCCCCCACAATGACTCTCTAACCATCAGCGTTAGTCTCCTCGGTTTGAAGGTGCATCGCCTCCTGGTCGACACCGGAGCATATGCGAACATTCTGTTCGTTAACACTCTGCACCAAATGGAGAAGCAAGTTGGGGACCTAAGTAGTTATATAGAACCATGTGATCACACCATCATGGGTTTCGGGGAATCTATAACCCGGCCCTATGGTCTGATCAGGTTAGGAGTCGAGCTAGAGTCAACTTTAAATCCGGAGATCCGACGAACTAGAATGTTAGACTTTGTAATCGCCGATATCTCGCCTACTTATAACGGGTTTTTAGGTCGCCTGCTTATTCGTGAATTCAAAGTTTGCTTTTGACTTATTACTATTGTGTTAAGTTTCCAACCCAAGAAGGGACGGGTAGCATGAAAGGCGACCAGAAAAAAGCTCGAGATTGTTTGCTGTCATGTGTGCGAGAAAAGCAAAATATCGTTAACATGATGGAGCAAACAGGGGAGACCGGAGAATCAAGTAAGCGGCCGAATATGTTGCCGACTACGCTTATACCTCCTCTCGACGAGCACATCTCCACGGGCGAACACAGAACCCGGAATGATAACTCATGTTCCAGATCTAATGAACATTGATCCATCAAACGAGCTACCGGACTTAGAACCTCGTATAGGTTTTGATCCTATGGAGGTAGTTGACGAGCACCAGGGGTCGATCGAAGATCCCCGATGGAAGCAAAAAAAGAGGCGAGCAACGCCTGTTGAACAATTGGAGTCTGTCAATATCGACCCGATCAGACCAGAATTAGAAGTGTTTATTGGTTCAGAATTACCGGAACCATTCCGAACAGATATGATCGCATATCTTCGAGCAAACTTGGATGTGTTCGCTATCACACATGAGGACATGGTCGACATTGATCCTAAACATGCATGTCACTCCCTTAACCTTGACCCAAAGACAAATTCCAATAATCCGAAGCGGAGAAAATTCAAATCGAGAAGTATGCAACGGTATGGATAGTGAAATCAAGAAATTGCTCGATAATAAATTGATTCGAGAAGTAAAGTGCCCAAGATGGCTTGCAAACCCTGTGCTCGTCCGCAAATCTAACGGAACTTGGAGGTTATGCATAGATTTCACCGACTTAAACAAAGCATGCCGAAAGACAATTTCCCGATGCCTCATATCGATTATTTGGTCGATAACGCAGCAGGACATGAGCTCATGACCTTCATGGATGCATTTGCTGGGTATCACCAAATACCCATGCATACAGACGATCAAAAGAATACGGCTTTCTGCAGCGAAAAGAATATGTATTGTTGGCAACGCATGGCATTCGGATTAAAGAATGCTGGAGCAACGTATCAACGTTTGGTGAACAAGATGTTCGACGAACACATAGGCCGAACAGTTGAGGTGTATATTGATGACATTGTGGTAAAAAGTGAGCATAAGGAAGACCACATTACCCACCTGGCACAAACGTTTGATATTCTCAGGAAGTACAACATGAAGTTAAATCCGAAGAAATGCAGTTTTGGGGTTCATTCAGGAAAATTCCTAGGACATATGGTCAGTCAATGGGGGATTGAAGCGAACCCATCAAAGATTCAAGCTATGCTCGACATGCAGGCCCGCAGAAGTGTGAAAGAAGTTCTAAAATTAACTGGACGTTTGGCTTCTGTAAGCCGGTTTATATCATGAACTGGAGACAAATGCAAACCTTTCTTTGACGCATTAAAGAAAGGGAAATTCCAGTGGATAGAACATTGCCGAAATGCATTTGAGTCATTAAAGCAATACCTTGCGGATACTCAAACGTTATCTAAGCCTATTCCAGGCGAACAACTTTATTTGTATCTTGCCGCGTCAGAGCATACAATTAGCGCTGTGCTCGTTCGGGCAGAGGGGGTGACACATTTGCTTATTTATTATGTAATTCAGGTACTCAAAGAAGCCGAGCTCCGGTACCCTCCACTGGAAAAACTCGCGTATGCTCTCGTTATGAGTGTCCGAAAACTGCGACCATACTTTTTTGATCACTCAATCGAGGTGTTAACCACATTTCCATTACGACAAGTTCTCCACCGACCAGACACTGCGGGCAGATTACTCAAGTGGGCGGTGGAGTTAGGTCAATTTGGCATTACGTTCGCCCCACGAACAGCAATGAAGGGCCAGGCTATGGCCGATTTCATGGTTGAATTGACATATCCGCAAATACCCGAAAAAGGTGTCGACCAGCCATGACACATGTATGTAGACGACTCATCAACAAGTTCAAGAGCCGGAGCGGGCGTAGTTCTCATCAGCCCAACTCGACAAACTTTCACGACAGCCATCCGTTTTGATTTCTCAGCCACAAATAATGAAGCCGAGTACGAAGCTTTGATTGCTGGATTACATATGGCTATGACAATGGGAATTCAGAGGTTGATGATTTATAGCGATTTCTAAATAATCGTGTATCAAGTATTAGGCGAGTACGAAGCACGAGGCGAACATATGACACAATATCAGCAACTAGAAAAGGAGCCGCTTGAACAATTCGAACAAGTTTACATAGAACAATTACCACGATTGGATAATTCGTTCGCTGATGCCTTGGCACGATTGGCAACAGCAGAAATAGTGACGAGCACGATGGACATTGTGGTCGTCACAACTTGTTCGCCATCAATTCCCAGAGTTGTGGTCGCCCATGTGACAGGCGAGCAAGAAACCTGGATGACTCCAATTTTAAACTACTTACAAAAAGGATTCCTCCCCGAAAATAAAGCACAAGCTACTCGCCTCAGATTACAAGCTGCTCGATATACTATACTAGATGGGCATTTATACAAAAGAAGTTTCTCTCTTCCATTATTGAAATGTATTACTCCTGAAGAGGGTCATGTGATTCTGGAACAAATTCACGATGGGGTATGTGGAAACCATACAGGTGGACTTGTCCTGGCACATAAAACTGTCAGACAAGGTTACTATTGGCCGACTCTCAAGAAAGATTCGCTCGCGTATGCCCGCGCATGTCATAAGTGTCAGGTATACGCCCCACTTATCCATAGCCCACCTGAAGAACTAGTGTCTGTTTACAGCCCGTGGCCATTTGCTAAATGGGGAATCGATTTGATTGGCCCGTTTCCTACTGGCACGTCGGGAGTAAAATATGTCGTGGTTGCCGTCGATTACTACACTAAATGGGTGGAAGCTGAAGCCATTGTTAAAGCCACCGAACAAAGAATGTGGAATTTTGTTTGGAAAAATATCATTTGTCGTTTTGGGCTTCCCTAGTCATTGGTGACAGATAATGGCAAACAGTTCGATGGAAGTGAATTCCGATAGAATTGTGCTCGCTGGGGCATAAAAAAGCATTACTCTACTCCGTATTACCCCCAGTCAAACGGACAAGTTGAAGCTATCAATAAAATTATCAAGCATACCCTTAAGGCTAAACTTGATAATTCCAAGGGGGGAGGATGGGCCGAAGAGTTACCAGAAATATTATGGGCATATCGTACTACTTTCAGAACATCAACTGCGGAAACCCCCTTTGCCCTGGCATTTGGTACGGAAGCTGTTATACCGGCGAAAGTAAAGATTCCGAGCCATCGAACAATGAATTTTGGAGAGCACATCAACGACCAGGCGCTCACCCTAAGTGCAGATCTGTTGGAAGAAAGAAGGATGGAGGCCAATTTCAGGAACGCTATGTACAAAAAAAGATCAGAAAAGTTCTACAACTCCAAAGTTTGAACACGCAGGTTCAATGTAGGCGAGCTGGTTCTAAGACGAGCAACGGAGGTACCAAGTGGTGTGTTCGGCCGAGCGTGGGAAGGTCCATTCAGAGTAACAGGACAAATATGAGGAAAGAACCCACAGTGTCCGACACAAATTTCGGAATCTTCGAGAAGCCCTACTATTAAAAGATAGAAGATACGTGTCAAAACAAGATGAGAAGTGGTGGCAACCAAAAAATGTACGTGTCAATCCTTGAATAAGAACTGGCAAAGACTAGGACAGATGTCAAAATGAGGATTTAAAGCAAGAAGGCCAACACCAACTAGATATGCCAACACTTGTTTGGGATAGTAGTATAAATAGGCGTATTGATAGCTGAAGAAGGTGGAAGAAAAAGAGAAAAAGGAAAATATACTGCAAACATATTAGAAGAAAATTCAGTCATCGGGAGATAGTTGGTTTGGTATGCCTCCAGATGAAGTTTTCAATACTCGATTTAGCTATCATTTTGCTGACTCGATCATGTGTCCTGGCGCTTGCTCTAGTACGAGCTTTATACCCTGTATCGCAGTCACGAAGGAAAATACTCTCCCTTCAATTTGGGAAAGCCAATCCAAATCGGAGAAGTATTTTCTTCTAAACGGTATTGTCACTCCGAAAGCACAAGTTGGTACTAATTCACGGACTCAAGATGCTCGGCAGAGTCATGGTTGCCACTTCACTTTATCCACTGCTTATGCAGTAGTAAATCACTAGTCCCCTACGCATCCCTTAAATCTCCTCTGAGGGGGTGGGATGTTGTGGCGTCTTGCCGAGCGACGCGGGATCTTGATGCTCGAGCATCCTCCAAGGGATTAGAATAATGTGCGGCGAGAGGCTCTTGCCGCGCTGATATAAAAGCGAGCGAGCGTCGCCCGCGCTCTCATCTGAAGAATGATTCGCGTAATCACACGGCTTGTCCAGAGGGGGAAAACGGCGATGTTGTTCTTTGCTCGAGCATATTACTTGAAGAAGAGTAGACAGGCTGATCCGCCTCATGCTTGTCAACATCAATTCCGCGGATGAGATGAGGTCAGCTCATGTCTATTTCAAGACGACGTTTTGAATTTAGCAAAACGATAGTCTGATGCCCATAGTTATGTGTAATAGAAACAGTTCGCCCCAAGTGTAAAGGTTGTAATAGAAGAACAACGTGTTGAAAAGCATTTTTGTTTGTTAAGTTTTTCTAGTTAAAAAAACTGTCGAGAGGTCACACCTAAGCCGGACGACCCGAACAAAGACGAACGAGCAGAGGTTTATGTTCACCTGATGAAACAATTCGTACTTAGATACCCGCAGCAAAGCGAGTGATGGGTACGGAGTCGCAACTAAATAAGACTACTCGTACTTACAGATACTCGCAACAAAGCGAGTGATGGGTGCGGGTCGCAGACTAAATAAGACGACCGGAGCAGAATAGTGATCGCGGCTAACATAAGACGATCATGAAACAAGAAAGGGGGGGTTGCACATAAGTTAACCCATCTGGTCGCAGCTAAATAAGACGATCAACCTGATTGCACCTCAATAAGACAATCAAAAAACCAAAAAAGAAGTCGGGGGTGGAACATAGACACTTATCATGTTCGAATTCATTCGAAGAAAAAAAAGGGCATAAACTAGGAAACAAAACAAACATCAACCGTTCATCGACAGAAAAATTCATCCTCCACGATCGAATCGGAGAAATTGTTCAACAAGCAAATTCAATGGAAACAAAGAAAATTGTTCAACAAGCAAGTTCAACAAGACAAAAAATTACCTGATGAAGTCAGAGGAAATTGTTCAACAAAGCAAAACTAAGGAATAAATTCATTATTGGGGGTGGGCGAAAGTGATGTATCGAGCAAGTCTTGCCTCGTCTGCTCGGTTCCTTCGGGAGCGACTCCCCTAGTATCATCGTGCCCGCGTCTCGCTTTCATTTGGATAGCACATTCGCTTTCGTCTTCGGTGGACCACTCTACTCACCACTTTTTGATCAAACCCATGCTTTCGGCTCGGTGAGTTTGGTCGACAGTACCTTCAACATCCACATCCGAACCATCTTCCTCATCCAAAATAGGGTCATCAATCTCGATCCCATCAGGAAGATTAGAGAAATCGCACAGATCACTCAAATCATATATTGGAAGGTTGCGATCCGGGGGATTGTCGATCAGGTACTTCTCAAGATGTTTTTCTCACGAGTGGGGTAATCTGGTCAGCAGAAAGTGTTTGTCTAGCAGAACGGATGGCATTTGCAAAGGCGCATATATAGGAGAAATTGGACATGGAATCAACATACTCTTCAGTGTGCAATTTTGAATTTTCAAGACCCAGACGAGTGTTGGTCTCTTGAGCGGTGAGGAGTTGTTGGGCGAACAGAGTTTTCTCGCATTCTGCAGTCTCGATGCCTGTTTTGAGTTTTCAGAGCTCAATGTTCAGCTCGTCTGAACTCTCCTAATGCCAGCTACCTCTTCCCGACTACGGTGCAGCTCCTCCCGAGCAAGGCCTAGCTCCTCTCTGGCCTGGCGAGCATCTTCCTGAGCTAGACGAGCATCCTCTTGAGCTTTACGAGCCTCTGCTTGAGCTGAGGATACTTGTTCTTGAACCAACTTCATTTCGTCTTAGGTTTTGGTCAGCTCGTTCACCTTTTCTTCGAAACACGTGATAAGAGTCACATAGTTGGCATGAAGTTGGGCGGACTCGGCGTAAGCTTTTTCAAGGAGAACCAAAGATTGGCCATGGCGCACTAGGCCAAGTCGCATGGTTTCCAAAGTCGTTGGACCCTTAGTGGCCTCTTCGAGCTCAGTAGTCCATGCTCGGATGGGGGTCTCACATGCTTTCTGGACATGCTCGGGAAGGCCAGGAACGTTGCGGACACTAGGAGAGCAATAATAGTCTTTCAACTCTGGCATCAGAGGCGACAATCTGTTCAACCTACGTGTTATAAAAACAAACATATATAATTAAATGACCAAATCAGGTGGAACAAAGAGATACTCCAACAGGCGAACAAACGTACCTGTTCACCCGAGCAGGGTCCCATCCCATAAATGACTTGTCCTCAGGAGAACGGTGCTGGGAACTTAAAGGAGTCCAGGTTCGGGGTCCTGCAGGAGGTGGAGTAGATGTACCGACCTACATTTCGACAATTTGTGCGATCGAACCGACCAAAGAGGCAGTTATTCTGGTCGTTTCAGCAGTAGGGGTCGCCTCATTAACATCGATGCTCGATGGAGCTATCAGATTTTGTTCGTCAGGTACCCTTCTGGATCTCTTTGGTGAGGGAGCTTGGTCGCTCGATCCTTGCTCGACAGGATGAGTTGTCCTTTTTTGCCGACTCGACTCCCCCGGTCCGGGCGCGGCTGGTCGGCTCACCTTTTTCACTCTGCTCGCCTCCCCTCGGTTTGCTCGTTGAGCATCTCTCTCGGCTTGGATTCAAGCAAGCTCTTGAGGTCTCTTGGTTCGAGCCATTTCAGTATGCTCGGATGTGCTTACAGCAATAGTGGCGCAGGGAAAGCTGTAGACAGAAGAATTTATTAAAAAAGGAAGAGAAACCGGGAACAAAGGGCACAACATATTTGCAAGTATAAAAAACAATCCTTACCAGCTGGATTGACGGCAACTAAATGGTGAGGGGGCACGTACAATCCTCCCTTCTTCCTTTGGTCAGCAGTATTCAACGTCTTCACTGAGCGTTCTGAGTATGGCTCAAGATCGATTTGCCAGATACTGCTGAAATAACCCTCGTTTGTCTCTTTATCCGTTGCTGCTTGAATTCCTGAGATTGAGAAAATAAGTTAAAATCAGTTCATTGTGAAGAGCAAAACCACAAAAATACTTACTTCGACAGATTCCAAAATCAGTGGGGATATCTAAGCGGGCATTTGGTTCACATCCTGAAGTAGGACTTTTCCAATCAGCCCCGACGAACCAAAACTTCTCTTTCCAATCTGTGATCTTATTAGGCACATCCTCGATGACCTTACATTTTGCATTCGCCTGCATGAACAACCATCCGTGTTCGCCTTTGGGTCGAGACAAATGAACTAATCGAGTAAGTTCTGCTGCTGTTGGATAGTATACAGGTTTTGTTTTACCGAACAGAGTCAGGAAACTCATGATCATATGCCACCCATTCGGCATTAGCTGTGTAATAGTGATATTCCATTCTAAGAGCAAGCGAGTAATAACTGGGTGAAGTGGGAATCGAAGACCCACTTCCATTGTATCTAAGTTCACAGCAACACAACCCTCAGGAGGCTGGTCTGCTCGCTCATCGGGACCAGGCGCCCAGAAAAACACATCTTTTGGGGTCTCGTAATTTCGATACAATTGGCCGAGCATATCTACATCAATCACGCTTGCAATTTTGCTCGTTGGATATTCATTTTCGACCCTGGTCCTATGAGGTTGTTCTGGCCATTCAAAATCATAGCGAGCACTATACTCGGTATATGTTGGGCTATGAGGAAGACCAACATGGATGTCTAGCTCCATGTTCTGTTCGCCATCGAATCCTGTGTTCGACTCATTAACATTCTCAGTCACCAGGATTTCCTCCCTCATATAATCGCCACCCCTATTTACATCATAACTACATACAACCCTATATCCAATTTGGGGTTGGGATAAAGAATCTTCACCCGAATCATCTAAAAAATCGGTGTGGGCTAAATCCCGGTCTAATTCATTGAGGGCATCGTCGGAATCCGACGAAAGAATGGCAAATGGTTGTCGAACTTGCCAGCGGGATGTTGAACCTGAGGCATTCATCTCCAGAGCATTAGCACCACTACGGGAGATCGGACGGAAAGAGGAGGAAGAGGAACTATGATGGTTTGACTCTATTGAAGCGGTAGAACTTGAACGAGAAGTCATAATCGGAATTAAAGGGGGTACGAAGTAGTTACCTGGAAGAAATCCTTCCCAGAAATAAGCGTGCTCTTGCCGGAAATTTCGAGACGGACTTTAATGTGAAGAAAAGAAAGAAGAGAGACTCAAGAGAAAGAAAAAAAAAATTTGGCGGCAAAATGGTTTTTATAGATGCTGGATTTAAAATTTTGAAAATTCAAAGGAGGTTTCTGACACAGAAGACGAAGCGACACTCACAATTGGCGCGGCTCAATATATCCAACAGTCGGGCCCCCATGATGAATACAAAGCGGCCCGGCTGGGGGGTATTGTTGTGATCGATGCAATCAACTCGATTAATTTGTACACGTCGGAGGGACACGTGTATCAATAAATTATTAAAATAACCATGTCCGATGTAGAGGTGTTCGCCCGGATAATAATTCAAGTGTGCTCGCTTTAGTGTGCTCGCTACAAGTATGCTCGCTTTGTATGCTCGCTACAAGTATTCTCGCGACTAGTATGCTCGTTACAAATATGCTCGCTACAAGTATGCTCGCCGTGACGACCAAACAAGTCTGCTCGCCAAATTTGGCAAACATTATAGTCATTCTTATATACTCGTTAAGGGCAGTGTTCCGGTACAAAATCAATATGGTCAAAGGGGCGAGCAGAGCAATCAATCGAGCAAAAGTTGATACAAAGGGCATATGACATAAAAGCCAAGTCACTAACTGAACCATCTGGACGACAAAAAGAATGTCTTATAAGCAAGTGAATCCAAGGGTCAACCAGGAAGACGAAGTTGAAAACGTGGCAGCATCACATGAGTTCTTGCAAGACACGAAGTCTCCAGCTCATGCTTGCCAAACCAGCTCATGCTTACCAAAGTACTATAAATAGAAGAAAAAAGAGCAGTAAGAGGGTTCATAAAAAATTCCCAAGTACTCACATATATTTTCCAAATCATCATCTTTCATAGAAGTTTTCCCCACGAGAAGTATTGTGTACTGTATATGTAAACCTCGCAATATGACATCCCTGGCTTGGAATGCCCCTAGAGTAGTCATTTATTGACGAACTGGGTCAACAATTTCTTGTTATTTACCGTAATTATCGTTCACGTACTTATTTTGTTTGTGAGTTGTTATAAGATTAGCCACATAGAATTCTCATAAAAAAATGACTTGCAACATAGTGATAGCGTAGGAAGTCTTGCAGGTAACTGCAAATTTCTTGCCACTTTGATGACTGTATTAGAGTTTTGTCTTTATTTGTTTCATTTTTCTCATCAAACTCATTGATATAGCAATCATATCATCTTCAAATATCAGTTGTATTGTTCATCTGGTCACTATATTTTATTTATTTAAGGAAATATATTTTTTTTTTTTCAGCCTATAACTTTGTTACTTTTGATATTGGTCCTATTGATTTTTTTTTCGTCATGTAACTTACGGACGATTTGTTCAAATTGTCAAGCGAAATATCATAATATTCTTTTCGAATTGCGAAATTTTTCATGATAAATAAATAAAAATATTAGAGTTTCTTTTGTAACATCAAAATTATTTCAACCCCGCGTAATACGCGGGTGTACGAACTAGTTGTCTTATATTTCCAAGTTCGTAAAATTATTGTTCTTAAAACACAACCCCTAAATCAATATCTTTAAAAACATTATTCCCCAAGCGCATCTGAATCATCAGGCTTTTTTTTTTTTTTTTTTTTATTTTTGATTGTGCCACTTTCTCAATTTAATCTAGTGATCTGATAGCTCTGATTTAACCATAATATTATCGGGGCGTTTACTAAAGAGAGGGCCACAATATCAAGTCAAATCTGCACATACACGTCACATGTACATTTTACTTTGATTGCTTTCAAAAAAAAAAAAAAAAATTACTTTGATTCATTATTTTGTATTTCATCATCTATTATTAAACTATTAAAGCATAATCAACCTATGATAAAATTAATATATGAAATATATACAGGAAACTACTTGTGTATGAGGTCATCATTATATACAACTTCCAAGCAATATCTCGCTTTCTTTTCTGAAAGATTCATTATATCTCTCTCACTTACATATATTATATACTAACACAACTCCTGATCATTTTTCTTACAAGAATAATGATTAAATCAATCTCTAACATTACAATCCCATGTGCTTACCACTTTCTAAGCCTAACGAGGCTTAATGTCTCAATCGTCGTACCTCCACTTGAAGAATTCATTTTCGTAGTATCTTTTCCAGCAGCTTTCGCAATTGCTTTCCGACTAAAAGATGCAAACTTGATTCCCGTCGCCTCCTTCCAGAACCTTCTACTGGTATCCTTGAACTTCGCCGTCACCGGAGCAGTGACGGTGATGTCGCTCCGGCGGAAACACCCAAATATCGCTCGGTACTGCCGCCGGTTAGGAGTTGTTTCCTTCGTGCTTGCTGCTGGAATTTTGTTACAACTGACGAATTGGACCGCCCCGATAAAAAATGTGAATAACATTTTACAGGCCCGCCTACAACGATTAGTCTGTACGAGCTGACCCGCCCTTATTTTAAAAAATATAGTATATGCAATATCTGATTTTTTTTTTTGAAACTTTAAATGCTGTGATAAATTGATAATAATGTCATTAATAATTTTTTTCCACTGTCGACAACTTAATCCTTATGTTTTAAATGTGAAGCGGAGGTAAATGGAATGAGATCACCTATTTTATAATTAGTGTTCAATTTTGTATTTTATAATATGAATGGATGACACGTGTAATAATAAAAATATCCAACAAACCACACCATACACTAGGTTCATGTGTTAAAGATCTAAAATGGTGAAACATCAATGAAATACGAAAAATGAAACAGGAGAATCGAACCGGAGAGGTTGACCCGATCAATCCTAGCACTTTCGGTTAAATTGGTTTCGATCGGGTCTAAACGTTATTCAAGCATTTGAGCCAGTATGATGTCATAATTATATATAATCAAATATATATAAATTATAGACAAATTATTTATATTTATTTAAGACTACGTCTTGTATGCACCCAGGTGCACCGTGCACTCATAGTATATTTTAGAAACGTACAACTTGTTATATTAAAAAGTGCAATTTATTTACATTGAAGCGTGCAACTATTAATATGAAAAAATAGTTGCACGATTAAGTGTAAATAAGTTGATTTTTTAGTATAACAAGTCGCATGTTTTTAAAATACACTATGAGTTCATGATGCACTTGAGTGTACATGAGACCTACTTTTATTTAAATAATATCTGTCAAAGTTTATTTTTTAAAATAATTTCTCTAAACTGCAAAATAGCCCCTAAAATTTGTAAGATGGAACTTTCTATAAGTATTAAAATCTTGTTGAATAGCCCTTGATTATTATTTTTCCAAATAATGTCAAAGCAACGTGTTGACTGATTCAACCGGTGAGCGCTTTTTACCATTTTTCCCACTTTTAAGTGCTTTTTGGGTATTTCGAAAATCAAGCAGTTCAACGTTTTGAATCGATTTGTTATACTTAGCTAGAAGCGGTCGGACAAGTCCAACCCGTTTTTTAAAACATACTCCCTCTGTTCACCAAAATTGTGCTCATTTCATTTTGATATGCTGTATGGAAAGGTAAATTAAGTACGTTTATGAATATATTTTTTTTTATTTTCATCGTCCAACAATCACTTAATTTACTCAAGTTTCGGTGGACGGAGGGAGCAACTTAATTTGACATGTTAAATTTTATGAGCAACCTCGATCGGTTTCCAAAATAATAATTATGAGCAGCCTATCCTATGTAATATTTTTTTATAATTAATCTAGGTAAATTTATTCGATTGATTTTCAAGATGAGTGGGTCTCATGTGCACCCGGGTGCACCGTGCACTCATAGTGCATTTTAAAAGCATGCAACTATGCAAAACAAAACGTGCAACTATTTCAAAATGAAGCATGCAACTATGTTCCCCATATTAACATTGCACTTTTCTTTGTAAATAAATCGCACTTTTTAGCATAACAAGTTGCATGCTTCTAAAATGCAGCATGAGTGCACGGTGCATTCGGGTGCATACAAGACTTAGCCTTTCAAGATATATAGAAAAATCAATAGATTTACGGGTTTAAAACAAAATATACATTTAACATTCCATAGTATTTTCTAAATGTCGAGAATTTAAATCCCACGAGTCAAAAAAATTTGAGGATCAAAATTGAGTTGGGTCGGATCATATATGCAATGTTACTGTACAATATCAGTACTCTTCAATAGATGAGTAACATTTGTGTGCACCAATTGCACAAGATGTAATTGATGCAATTTGATTCAATTTTAATTTGGATGAATTATCTACACCCTAAACACTAAATCATGACATATTTTGGTCGGGTGAACCATGAACCACTCGGGACGGGTTTGGATCGGGCCCGAAAAAAAAAAAAAAAAAAAAAAACCGAACTAGTAAAAAATAAAAAAATTGAATTGTAATCCAATTGCACCAAATCAAAATTAGTGCAAATGGTGCACATGAGAATTTGCCTCAATAGATATGGTTTCAAATTTAACTAAAGGTGAAATGTACTACTTTAAAAAAATTAAAATGCTTCGTATTAATGTAAAAAATTTAAAACTGATGCACTTTATTACTATTGAAAAACGATATCGATAGTGCGGCGAAACAATCTCAAGAAATCTTTTATGTTTTATTTATTATTTTTGGTACCCTAAATTTCAAATCTTGGGTTCACTGTTGCTTCTGCGTCTGCCACAGGTAGACTTCATTGTTGCCGGAAATTTTTCAGCGTTGAATTTTTTTCGTTAATTTGGTCTGATTGAAAATGTTGGCTGACTTTTATTTTTCTTTGGACCTGTTTGTTTTGTTCTATATAATGGAGTTTGGTGATAGTATCGGATTTATTTCGTTTATATTGACTTGAAACAAATTTAGTGGGGTGAAATTGATTATGATTGCATAGGATTATGGGTAAAAAGTAAAAACAGATTTGATAGTTTTGTATATGAATACTTCTATTTAAATTATTTATTTAGAATTTGAAATATAAAAATTAGGGGGAGTATGTTTTTACTTTAATCAACTTGAAACGAGAATAATATGAAATGTTATTATCGAGACCTCCTGAATTATCGGGGCTTCATGTTTTCTTTGACCATGAATAGAGGTGGCGTATCGTAACGTACTGAAAATAATGATGCATATCGTATACCGTATCGATATTTTTGGTATTTAAAAATTCATACCGATTTTATATACCAATACTCGGCGTACCGAGAAATTCGGTAAATAATATATAAATACCTAACGTACTGAAATTTTCGGTATATAGAAATTTCGAAAGAAATTGATATATACCGTCCCATACCGAAATATTGGTATATATAATTTTTTTAGCGAAATACCGATTTTTTTGGTATATTGAAATATCAAAATTTTAGAATGCATACTAACATATTGTACCGCAATTTGAAAATTTTTTGACTTTTTTTGTTATTTTTCAATTTGATAAGTACGGTATACCAAATTTTTCATTAATTTTTCACCCTAACCATTATGGTAAAGAAGTGATTTTTAGAAAAGGACGCAGAAGTTAAGAACAAAAGAATTTTAGGAGACAGTTTTATACGTGGACGGAGTACAAATTAGAACTAATCATACATTTTTCTTTCCTAAGTATTAAAACATTATTGCCCAAATTACGCTCCATCTCATTGTAAAACCGTTCTACGCAAATTCATTATTAAATGTAATACAATTAAAAGCCATTAATTCGTTCAAATCCAAATTACATGTTATCTGCCACACAATTTATGCGCACTCAAATGATTATCACTCTATAAAAGCCACACTAATTTTGTTTACAAGATATCAAAACTTTGAAGAGACCAAACACTTGCATTGCATCAAATAAAAAATCCCCCATTTTCCACTAGACAATGAACAAAGTTTTGGTTATCTTCGTTCTTTTAGCTTCAATATCTGGTAATTAAATCATATTTATATTTATATTCTTTATTATTCTTTAGTGATCGTTAAGATTAGTCTAATAAAATCAATTGATAAATATTATAATATTAATGTAATTGCAGCTTTGAACGTTGCGGCGGTGCCTTGCAGAATTACTGAAGACTGCAGACCCTATTGTGCAGGATTGACTCCACTGTGTCTTCAAGGTGTTTGCCAATGTATTTTAAACAAATTTAACGCCAATGTTGTACATAAGTATCAAAGGAAATTAGCTAATTTCAATGTTTGAATTTGGTTATATATAAGATCGATAATGTAAGGTTATTTTTGCGAAGAATTTCGGAATAAAGAGGTTTAATTTGAATTTTTCAATTTTGTATCGTCCATCGTTTGAGTTGGGTCGGATCATATATGCAATGTTACTGACTTACTGTACAATCGATATCAGTACTCTTCAATAGATATGGCTTCAAATTCAATTAAAAGTGAAATGTACAACTTAAAAAAAAAAATTAACATGCTTCATATTAAGGTTAAAAAATTAAAATTGATGCACCTTATTACTATTGAAAAACGATATCGATAGTGCTGCGAAACAATCTCAAGTAATTTTTATGTTTTATTTATTATTTTTGGTACCCTAAATTTCAAATCTTGGGTTCACTGTTTAAAAATGTGGGCTGAATTTTATTTTTCTTTGGACCTGTTTGTTTTGTTCTATATAATGGGCCTTCGTGCTTTTTGAGTAATGTTGTATTAGCCCTCTTTGGGGTTTGGTCATAGTATTGTATTTATTTCGTTTATAGTGAGTTGAAACAAATTTAGGGGTGTGAAAGTGATTATGACTGCATACAATTATGTGTATAAACAGATTTGATAGTTTTGTATGTGAATGATTCTATTTAAATTAATCATTTAGGTTCAAGTGTGGATAATTCAAATAGTTAGAGTTTTAATATTTGAGACTCTGAGGTTTTGGGTTTAAGATACAGAGAAAAAATATTTATTCCCTCTTGTAGTGGTCCCCCTCTTGTGAGGTGATAGTTCCTCTCTTGTGGGGTGATGGTTCCCTTCTTGTAGGGTTGTGGTGTTGTTGTGGTTTCGAGTTGCAATTTCGGGTGGTCCATCTTCTGTGGTGGTTGCAGTTCTGATCTACAACGAGATGAAATGATGTTGTCATGTGTTCGGTGGTAGAAAAAATTATTATAAATTTGTAATTGATTATCACATGCAACTATTGAAATTGATTACCTTTTAAAAAAAATTAATCATTTAAAATCTATAATTTAAAAAATAGGAGGAGTATGCTTCTACTTGTTTCAAGCTTTTCATTAATATTTGACTCTATACAAATTTTTTATGAAAAAATTATTAATAGGTCAAATGTGATTGCATATATAGTTAAAGTTGCACACTAAAAATGCAAATATTACTACATGTATGCAATCATTTTGTATATGTTAGTAAGTTGCAATCCTGAAATGTACCTATCACTAAATATTTATTTTTTTATCAAACACTCAATATCTACTTTTTATAATATTTGCAAATATTTATTATTTTTATTATTACACAAATTTTTCTCACAATCACCAAATTAAATCACTTTTTTATAAGCACAATTTTTTGAAAAAAAACCCCTTACTCCATGGAAGGTTAAGTTGGTGTAGCTGTGTAGGCACCGTGTTAAAGTGTAATGTACGTAAAAGTTCTTCATTTTGATTGTTTACTGTTTAGATGCTAAATATGGGTCCTTATGCCTCAAATATGATCATTGTCTAATTTTTATATTATAAGTTAAAGTGAACAAGTGTTTTTTTTTTTTGAACTTTACGAGATTATGGATATTGACATTATTAATGTGATTAAATGAGATTGATAATTACTATAACTCAAGCTCAATGGAGCTCAATTTTTTGAATTCAACCGTAACTAAAAGTAAAACTCGAAATACTCAAGTTAGACTTGATTTCATTTCGATAACTTACATAACATTAATTAGATATTTTTTATTTATTTATAATCAACATACATTCTTAAATAATTAGTATATTATGGTTAAAATAGTAAATTATGATTTATGTGAGCTCGATTAAGTTCGATTAAACTTGTGAACCTATCGAGTCTAATATTACTGAATTCGAGCTCGACTTGATTAAATTCGAATTAATTTCGAATTATATTCAAATTGAGCGCGAGTAGCTCATGCATGTCAGCCTCAACTCATTTACATATATATATATATAGATAGAATGAATTAAATTAGAAAGGCTGAACTGCAAGGAAAGACGCGTTTAAATTAATTATTATTTTTTGCAAGTGCGTTTAATGCAATATTTAGGGGATATTTGCATGCAAAAAAATATCCTCTTGAAGAAAATTATTAAAATTAGTAATTATGAGAAAATTGATTAATAGTAAAAGTTGTTGGTGTTTGTAAAAAAAATTCAAAGAAAAGTTGATAGTATTTGCAAAAGGAGTTAATAATACTTAAAAATATTCATAAGCTACCAAAAACACTTCCCTTTCAATTTTTAGCTTATAAATAATATGAAATCCTATTAATCATAGTACTCTACCTTTTATTCTTTCAATACACTCACATCATCTACCTTTTTTTTTCCTAATACACTCAAAATAATATAATAATATCACATCAATCATCTTTTCCACCATCCTACCCTATAAAATCCCATAACAAACATACATCTTAACTATTCATCAACATTTGAAATACTAGGATTTCAAAGTTCGGGATTTTTCGCGCCCACTATAAGCTCGAAACAAACATACCCGAAGAGATTTTATATAAGACGACAACATAAATGAGATGATGTTCCACTTAAACATTTGGGGACAAGTTAGAAGAGACTTAATTTTATATAAGACAACATCATAAATGAGATGATGTTCCATTTAAGCATTTGAGAATAAAATAAATATTACACGTCAATTTTTTGGGGATAGATATATAAAATAGGAAAAAGATCGAAGCTTAATTAATATATTTGATCTAATTAATAAAATGGGGTAAAATATATATAAATAACGAGATTGAATTAATTAAAGAAACTAATAAAATAATAATGAAGACCTTGCATATGAGGCGCGCCATATAAGCGGTTGGCATATGATCAAATCCGTACTCATACTATATCATTTTTTTTAATAGGACTCATACTCTATCATTGATTCATTATGTTAATCCAAATATCATTTTCTTATGATAGTCTCCACCCTCGCAGTTCTAGTGTGTATATGTATAATTGTCATATCATTAATATATGTATATATTATTATTAAATATTTGGAAAATTGATATTTTTGTCCTGTAAGTTTGACCTATTTTAATTTTGGTCCTAGTAATTTTGTATTTTTGATTTTGATCCTATAACTTTGTAAATTTTGACTTTTTTGTCCTACAACCTGCTATCAAAGGTAGTCTTCCAGGTAAATCTGGCGTGAAATTTTAATTTTTTTTTATTAAAGTAAATATACAATTGAGCGAAAAACAGTTAAATTCCTAATTTGAAGCCCTGAAGCCCGCAAAACACTTAAATCCCTAATTGGAAGCCCTGAAGGAGCAAAAAACACAAACGCCGCGATTAAAAGCAGAACACCCCCAATTCGTCTTCATCAGTAGTTACACGGTGAACAAGGCACAGGTTTAATAAGCCTAATTAGATGAAAAAGAGAAGGAATATTATCGGTAAGGAAGACAACATAACCAAAGATGATAGAGGGGTAGACTCTTGAAGAATGAGAAAGGGGGTGGGTCCGGTAGACTTAGAAGATGTTGAATCGGGAACGAGCTGTGGCTGAAGCTAAAATGTGGAAGAGAGATTTGATGAGAAGCAGTTGAGTTTTGAGTAAATGCTTCTATGGGTTATTTGTAAAGTTTTAATCTGAAACCTGTGTTGTTTTTCATCTTCTTTTGTTAAGCCTCAGTTATTTATCATGTAGATTGTTCTGTTGTTAATACTTCATTAATCTTCATTAACCAGTAGTTCCTCTCTTTGAAATATTATTGTCTAATTTACGTCATACCATACTTCTTAATTTGATCTGAGACGAGAAATAAGTTTAGGCGAATTGGGGGTGTTCTGCTTTTAATCGTGGCGTTTGTGTTTTTTGCGGGCTTCAGGACTTCAAACTAGGGATTTAAGTGTTTTTCTGTCAGCTGTGTATTTATTTTAATTTAAAAAAAAAAATCACGGCAGATTTACCTGGAACTAACTTTGATAGAAGGTTGCAGGACCAAAAAGTCAAAATTTACAAAGTTATAGGACCAAGATCAAAAACCTAAAATTGCTAGGACCAAGATCAAAATTGGTCAAACTTACAGGACAAAAAATATCAATTTTCCCTTAAATATTTATTTATTTATTTTACAAATATCGTAAGATCATGAGTTCGAATCACCATTTATCCGATAAAAAAAACTATCATATAATGAATGCATATCTAAATATTATTGGCCGATTTAACGATATAATGTTGGCCTGAAATCATTAAACTTTAGAGTAGGTCTTGTGTGAAAATTTTCACATATCAAAATATTCTATTTTGAGAATCATAACATTAATAAAACGCGTGTGTATAAATCAAATAAGAGTTTTCAATTTTTTTTCTTTATTAAAAAAAAAATCAGCTCCTCTTTGAAATTGAATCCTTGTCACATAAATAAGAAATAAATAAAATAAATAATATAAAAGCAGACCCAACATATTAAATATTTATTAAATAATTTTTTCATTAATTTATCAAATTTTTTTTACTAAAAAAAACAACTTTTCTTTAAAATTGAACCCTTGTCACATACATAATAAATAAATAAATAAAATCACATAAAAGCAAACTCAACACATTTAATATTTATTAAATAATTTTTTCACTAATTTATTTAGCTTTGCTCTTTAGTTATGAAGGGTACATGTAAACTAAAGCAGTATTACATGCAAAACATAACAATATTACATGTAACAGTATAAAAGTATTACACCGAAACATAAGAAAAAATTAAACATTTGAAGTGTATTAAAAATGCATAAATTTGAAATAAAGATTATAATTCATAATTAACAATTATTAATGTCTTCTACTTTGATTTCAAATAAGAAAGTGAAGCAATATTACAAGCAAAACATAACATTATTACTAACAAAACACAATAGTATACATGCAAAAAACATAACAAGATTACAAAAAAAAAAACGATATTACAATCTAAATATAAGGAAAATTAAGGTAAGCTATGAAGGTTATCTAATCAAAACAGAACAATACTACAATAAAAAAACATAATTTTAAATGTATTATATATAGGTACAATTTGTAAACTGAAGTAATAATAAAAAATATTTCCTTGTATACTTGAATCAACTAGATAATTAGAGTTAATCCTATTTTCATTCATCAATCAAATGTGAATGTAATCTATAAATAATTAAATATATATGCCTAATAAAATTAATAAACACAATTTATTATTTAAAAAATCTCAATCTTAAAACATTTAATGGGTTGTAGGATATTTTCCCTCCTATCTTAAAGGCTTGGGTTCAATTTGTGATGTGATAATATATTTTTATTAAATATACATCATTAATTAAAATGAAAAAAACACAAGTGTTTTTTTTTTTTTTTATCGGGCAAAGTTAGATATTAGTTGTTAGTAGTTAGTATACCAAGCACTCAAATACTCCATGAAATCGCCAATCCACCTTATAAATCCCATAACTCCAAATTCGTTCCCAAAGAAAATCGAACATGAGTATTCCACTCAAATGAGAAGCTCAATGACCAAATGGGCTAAGCCACCTAATTTTTTATTTTTAAAAAACAACACAATTAGTTGTTAAATAGAAAACCTTAAGCATTATAATTAGAGCTATTATGGAAGAGTGGTCAGGCTTTCTTCGTTGTGCCTGTTAGACCTGTGTCAATTGTCAGCTATTTAGCTCTGTACATAAGGCAGTCCTGCTTTAGCGGCTATTTAGCTCTTTAAATAAGGAAATCCTGCTAGAAGCGGCTATTTAGCTTCTTTCTTTTTTTTTTAAATAAGACAATTTTCATATATTTTTACATGTGAAAATTTTCACATAAAATTTTGTCTAAACTTTATACTTGTATGATTTTGGCATGAAATCAATAAGTTTTGGGAAAAATTCAATTTTGGTCACTAAATTTATCTTTTTACAATTTTAGTCACCCAAGTTTATCCACTTTTAAAATTGGTCACCCAAGTTCATTTTTCCTCTCACATTAGGTCCTGCCGTCAGTCAACTCGTCTTTGACTGACGGAATTAACGAGAAAAAGTGTGAATTCATCCTAACATCCCCAAATCGAAATTCCAGCCTCTTTCCCCCTTTTACAAAAACCCTAATTTCTAATTTCAGCCTCTCTCTTCCCCCAGCGATAATTCCAGTGATTCCCTCGACGATAATTCCAGCCTCTCTCTTCCCCAGTGATAATTCCAGCCTCTCTCTTCCCCCAGCGATTCTGGTTGTTAATGGCGAGATGGGATAAATTTGAGTCTGCACCCCAATACGGTAAACCTTCAATTATAATTTACAATTTACTAGCTGATTCAAGTTTGTCGCACGAGTGATTGGTTGAGTTTTATATTTTCAACAAAATTCTTCACACATAAAGTTTCAAATGATTCTGGAATTTTAATATAATTCTGAATTTTTTTATTTTTTTATTTTTGCAGATCCAAAAACCATTCTCAAAAATATAAACGGGAAACAAAAAGTTCACTCAATGAACAAATGAAATTTCAAAACTCTAACCAAATCAAAGCCTAAAATTCAAGAAGCAGAACAGTGCCTACAGAATTTGGAAGTCGTAAGCAGGACACTTTGTTTCCAACATAAACAATAGCAAAACTCATATAACTCAAGAAACTTAATATTAAAATAATCTAGAAGAAATGGTTTAACTTCTTTTAATTTTCTCTTTCGAAAAATTTAGCCAGATACTTGTTCTATATCCATTATATGCAACATGGTATGTGAGAATTATATTGGGAACAACATTTAAGACTACCAATAGACTCAACAATTTTTAATTGATTATTAAAACTGAAATAACTGATTCTAGCATAAAATTTAGATCAACAATGAAATAACCAGTAATCATAATTATTCAAGGTTCACATTCATTCAGTAAAATCAAATACTTACACAACACACATTTGGTAATTAAATCAAACTTGGATCAACAATCAAATCACCAGTAATCATAATTATTCAAGGTTCACATTCATTCAGTAAAATCAAATACTTACACAACATACGTTTGGTAAGTAAATTTCCCTTTAGATTAAGTTATTAGTAGTCGCTGAAACTTGAAACTATAATTCAAACATTTATCTACTACCCTCCAACACCTTGAGCATACAAGGTCAAAACAACTTGTATTTGGATGAAAACACCAGCAAAGTTGTATTTATCAAACATAATTTCAATCTGAAATAAAGATGAACTGAAAATTAGATTATGAAATATGTTAACACTGAATTACAAGTAGAAGACTCAAATACATCATAGTAATAAAATCAACTCACCTTCTATTTATCAAATTAGATGAAGAAATGCGTCGTAGAAACCCTGCCACAAGATTTCATGGTGTGGGAACCTTGTCCACATGGGCTACCTAATGAATTAGATTGCTACCTTGAAAAAGAGAACCTTGTCCATATGCTTCGACTTAACTCCCACCGTTGCCTCTAATAATAATAAATGCATCAAATAAATCCATTAGACCTTTTACAAATTCTGAAGGCAAGTATAGGGTTCTCAGATCATAATTTGCATCCCTAGGGCGCTTGGATTGACATATAACCATACGGCTTGTGCAATAAAAGAAACCAACTCAAAAAATTGTACCAAGTAAGAGTCTTTGAATGCACATCATTAGTTTATGAAACACTCACGTAAACACTTAAATTTTTAAATCCTAATCAACATGAACAGAATCTCACGTTTCAACGCTGTATAAGCATGATATTCACTCACTATATTGTTCAAAAGTGCGCACAAATCTTTCAACCCACCAATTTACTTCGTAGATGTCAAATTGTCAATTTAGTAATACCATTTAAAATCCCCTATACATTAAAAGGCATACATATATATTTTCCCATAGTAAAAGTAAAAAATTGATTGAGACTTAGAATGAGGCAAAAGTCAAACCACATATTGGATCTATGTGTTCACCTGTATATTTTTTTCAGAGTGATTTTGCTATTTCAACTATCAACCGACTCACCAAAACTAATCAATCATTAAAAAATATATAAAACTTAATAAGTAAACAAATCAGATTTCCTGATAATTTTGATTTACTGTCTAAAGAAAACGCTAGAGCAACTACTACATGCTTAAAAATGTGTAGTAATAAGAAATACATTATATTTCTTAAATGAAATAAAGTGTATTAAAGGTTAGTGCATGGAAATTATTAGGTGCATAGAACACTATTTTTTGTGCCTCAAATCAGACTTGCGTATCTCAAAGCATTGCCAACTAAGGACAATGGAAACTTCAACCAAGGAATAATAAAATCTTACATGCAAATAATAGAAGAACTAATGGAGAACTTTCACATTGATTTGATTATTGAGAATAAAGTGGGTTCTTCGTAATATATGTGTGTGTGGTCAGCACTGGGGAACGAAAGTGAACACGTGCCATTCTAACGAGCCTTGATTTCTTGTCCTGTATCACAGACAATAAAAAATAAATGTCATCTTCAGCTAATAACATTTGAGAGGGTCAGGGTTTTTAAAATAAAATAATTAAAAATTATGTCAAGTAAAGAAATATCGAACTGGCAACCAGATAGGAATCACTCAAAATCTTCAGCCTGTGCATTGTGCGGGATTTCAAGCAGTATAAGCTGAAATACGAAGATAAAAATCAAACAAGCGTATGACGTATAATATAAATATCCTATCCAGATAAACAATTTTGGAAAATTTTATTAATAAACTATCCAATAGTATAAAAATGAAAAAGTATGCATTAGATTCAGGACTAATCCTCACCGCTTTCCCATCATATGGAGAAACAATATCCCACTCTACTTTTTCAGCCTGTAATCAAGTGTGTAAATGAATAAAAAGCTCAAGGAATGTCAAATAAATAGAAGATTACGCAGCAGCATATAAGAATCTACCCTCTGCAGATTATAAAATCGATTCTTCCTAGAAATTGTCTTCAAAGCAGTTCTGTAAGAAGCGATATTTTTTGTCAACCAATCATTAAATCTAAAGATACCTAGAGTAGATTGGACTGATTGGTAAAAATAAATGTTTTTGTTCATTTCATCAAGCATCAAATTTTGAAACACATGGGAATCATTATTCCTAACATGTTTTTGTTCTGCGCTTGCGACGCCGGATATTCTCCACGGCCTTCGGCGTCGGTTAGGGCATCGGATGAAGGGGACAGAGATCGCCGCTAGCGTCGACTAGAACGGCATCAAGACGGCCAGGGATGGATATTCTCGCGACGGCCATTGAGGTTCTGGTCAAGCGGATCAAAAGAATAGTGAAAAAATAAAGGGGACGAAATTAAATTAAAATGTAATTTTAGGATGAAAATGTAACTTATGAAATGACACAAGGGTAAAAGGCTCAAGAAATAATTTACATACCAAACCTCTTTTTAAACTAGTATAGGTATAGATTATATTCTACAATTGTTTAAATTCCCATGACATGTACATTTATCGATATAATTCCATTTTACGAATCAAGTATTCTAATAATACACATATTATGTCTCGAGTGGTTTTGCCAACTATTGCACGCACAAATAGTAAGATTTAAAATTTATAAACATGTTTTAAAAACTTTTAAGCATAATTTAAATCAAATTTTTATCAATATTTCACATATTCATGAAAAATCAAAATATATACACAAACACTATTGTACTTGTACAATATGTCTCAAATTATATCAACATATATATGTTATTATAATCATGCTAACAATAACAGATGTGTGTATATGATAACACACATTTGTCCACATATTAATACAAATCTGCGTGTGTGTGCTTTCTGTTTGTTTTGCGTGATTTTTTTGGAAAAATACGATTTACCCGTGAAGGATTCATAATTTTTTTGGTCCTTCCTTGAATGTGCTAATATTATACAAGGGTGTTCGTCAAATATATAATGATCAGTAGTAATATTTCATATAAAAAAACTATTTCATAAAAGATTGAGTATTAGTTTTTAGGCTGAACCATTCACTACTACACATTTGAGCTTGGAGAGCTCCACTTGGAGAGCCCTTTTAAGAAGAGCTCTCCAAAATCGGCCTTGGAGAGCGGTTTTTAATTTTAAAAAAAAATTAATTAAAAAGCGGTTCGAAACCGCTCTCCAAGAGAGAGCGGTTCAGAACCGCTCTCC
Source organism: Stenogyne calaminthoides (assembly GCA_037126765.1). NCBI lineage: Eukaryota > Viridiplantae > Streptophyta > Magnoliopsida > Lamiales > Lamiaceae > Stenogyne > Stenogyne calaminthoides. The sequence continues at coordinate 31,944,213 of JBBCBC010000014.1, forward strand.
AAGAGAGAGCGGTTCAGAACCGCTCTGCAAGATCCCTTATAATGCGGTTTCCAACCGCTCTACAAGAACTCGAGCTTGGAATGCGTTCAGAACCGCTCTGCAAGAGAGAGCGGTTCCGAACCGCTCTGTAAGGGGCTTTTTGCCCTAATCCAGGCGCCCCCAAATCGCGTTTTTTTCATTTATGATATTATATCGATATCTTTTCTTCGCGTCTCCCCCCCCCCGCATATTAATTAATCATCTGCTCGCGTACTCCCCCCAGCCATTTCCGTCGCCCTCCTCCTCCTCTCGCGTCGTCGCCGTCGCCCACCTTCTCTCTTGGTCGTCGCTCTCCTCCTCCTCTCTTGGCCGCCGCCCTTCTCCTCCTCTCTTGGTAAATCAGCTCAAGACCTTCCCGCCCTCCACCTCCGACCCATGGAGTCTCCGCCTTACCGCCGTCCTCCCCTACCGCCGCCGCCATCGCCACCTAGCTCCACTCGTGTACATGTATATATATATGTTGTGTATATATATATTAGTGTATATATGTTATATATGTTAGTGTATATATATATATTAATTAATGCATGTGTATATGTATATATATGTTAGAAATTTTGCTCTTGTTTTGTTCTTGTATATGTATAGAATATTTGCTTGAATTGCTCTTGAATAGAGAAATTTGGACTTGTATATAGAGAAACTTAGCTTGTCTAACTTAGCTTATATAGAGAAATATTTGGAATTGCTTGAATAGAGAAATTTGGACTTGAATTGGTAAATAGAAACTTAGCTTGTCTAAATAGAAACTTAATTAACTTGTCTAACCTTGTTTGTATATATGATTGAATAGAGAAATTTGGACTTGTATATATAGAGAAATATGTGTGGCTTGATTGTTGTTGGTAATTTGTGGATAAATTGTTAATGGTGATTTTTATGTTTATTTAGAGATGAATATATGATATGCATACCAAGTGTTTGATCAAATGCATGTGTAGGAATTTAAGCATAAATTAGGATTGAGATATATTTTTAAGTTGGTCGGTGATTTTTATGTCAATTTAGAGATAAATATATGATGCACACCAAGTGTTTGATCAAATGCATTTGTAGCATTTAAGCATAATTAGGATTGATATATATTTTTGAGTTGATTGGTGATTTTTTATATCAATTTAGAGATGAATATAAGATGCACACCAAGTGTTTGATCAAATGCATGTGTTTTAGATAGTTGCTTTAGATGATTGATGGTATATATATATATATATATAAATATATATTAATGTCGTGAGAAGAAACAAAACCTTAGGTACGTTAGGATTGTGATATAGCTTTTAATAAGAAAATGATTAAGAAGATACATTAGGATAAAAGTTGAGATCAAGTATGATTAAGTATATATACATTAATGTCTTGAGAAGCACTTCATATTGTCTTTCCTATAGGCATCTTTTTTTTTATATGGATCGAAAGTGGGTTCGAGCAGATGGATTATCAGATGAGTGCTTTACAAGTATGCTGGAAACAGTTAGTGGTCTACTGCCTGATGAAAATGTACTGCCTAAGAGAGCATATGATGCTAAACAAATGCTCAAGTCAATCGGGTTAACACATCAGAAAATTAATGCTTGTCCGAGTGATTGTATCTTATTTCGGAAGGAGTATGCAGACCTCGATGAATGTCCCAAGTGTGGGCTAAAGCGATATAAGAAAAATAAATCTCCAGCGAAGATGTTGTGGTACTTTCCAATAATACCAAGATTCAGGAGAATGTATAGTAGCGTTGTGGATGCTAGAAATTTGACTTGGGATCATGATGATAAGATCAAAGATGGAATGCTAAAACACCCTGCTGATTCACCCAGTGGAAGACATTCGATGTCAGGCATCCAGAATTTGGCATCGAGCCACGACACTTACGTCTTGCACTCTCAACTGACGGAATGAATCCATTTGGTATCCAAAGTACCAACCACAGTACATGGCCAATGATACTATTAGTTTATAATCTTTCACCCCAGTTGTGCATGAAGCGCACTTACATGATGTTGTCAATGTTGATATCAGGACCCAAACAACCTGGTAACGACATAGATGTATATCTGACTCCTTTGATAGAGAACTTGAAGCTCCTGTGGGATGAGGGTGTCGATGTGTATGATGCTTGTAGAAAGAAGAATTTCAAGTTGAAGGCCATGCTGTTTGGAACTATCAATGATTTTCCGCTTACGGGAATTTATCTGGATATAGTGTGAAGGGGCCCGATGCATGTCCTTTTTGTCGAAGAAGACACATCACATTAAGCTTGAGTCATTGTAGGAAGACCGTTTATATGGGACATAGGAGGTGGTTGGACCCAACACATAAGTCTGAGAACAATGGTTGATGCATTCGATGGCACAATCGAGGCAAATTGAAACACCACGTTTGATGAAGAATATCGACACACAAGATGCGGAAAGAGCTTACATGAAAGAGTGTCCCCACTAAGCGGTTGGAAGAAGGAATCAATTTTCTTTCAATTGCCCTATTGGAAAGAGTTGTATGTTAGACACTTCATTGATCTAATGCACGTTGAGAAGAACGTTTGTGCCAGCTTGCTCAATACTCTGCTAGCTGATAAGAAGTCCATGGATGGTTACAATGCAAGAATGGATATGATTGATATGAGAATAAGAGCGAAATTAAAACTTGTGCCTAGAGAAAGGGGTCAACCGTTCTTACCTCTGCTTGCACACACCTTGTCCAAGAATGAGAGAAAAGAGTTACTTGACGCTAAAGGATGTGAAAGTTCCAGAGGGTTATTAATTCCAACCTCTGAGAGACTTGTATCAGATGATGGCGTGAGACTGATGAATCTTGAATCGCATGACTATCATGTCATCATGGAGACTTTCTTGCCCATTGCAATACGTTCTATCTTGCCTGAAAATGTGCGCATAACCATAACAAAGTTATGTTGGTTCTTCAAGGCAATTAGTAGAAAGATCATAGATCCTAGAAAATTGCTTGGTTTTCAAAAGACAGTTATTGGGGACGCCTTTCTGTGAGCTTGAGATGTATTTCCCTCCATCATTTTTTGATATAATGGTTCACCTAACCATTCATTTGGTACACGATACAAGGATGTGTGGTCCTGCTCGTATGCGATGGATGTATGGTGTAGAGAGATATATGAAAGTGCTCAAAGGATATGTGATGAATATGTCAAGGCCGGTGGGATGCATTGCAGAACACTATTTAGTAGAAGAAGCAGTCGAGTACTGGTCTGAATTCATTCCGAATGTCGATGCAATTGGACTTCCAATTACTCGGTACACCAATAGGATGGATGGTGAAGGCATTACCGGTGGTCATGTTGGGATTATACTAGAAAGTATGCTTTTACTTTTGTATAATCAAAACTGAATTTCGGACTTATTTACTGAAATAAATTGTTTATCACTGATGCTTTAAATATTATCGAATGTTACATATATTTATTTGCATAATCGTTCAAATAAGTCGATGCGTGTTACATTTTAGTTAATTTAGTGATACCGGATCACGTAAGATTAAATTATGCAAAAATCCCTTGTAACTAAAAGTACGCCATTCACGACCTAGATGGAAATGAACAACCCATCGTGAAAGGTTGAAGTGTAAGGCTCAGATTGGCTTGTCTTGACCAAGAGATTACACTAGTGCATGACTGATGCACTGAATAGGACCTACAGGAGGATAAATTCTTCAGAACTGAACAAGGAAGAATTAGACCTCAGTGGTTCGTTATTTCTTAATCTTCGTCCCTTAAATAGGATCACGTGGGATTGGTAACTATTGCTTTGACTTATCATGGGTAGCGAATCAACGAGATTCAATACTTTTTATCTTGGGCAATATTATTAGTCACATGTGATTGCTAAGATTTAATACGAAGAATCGTGTGCAAGTACGCTTGTCTGATTTGCCCCCTTGGGAGGTTCATAAGCTTTATCATACCAAATCTTGCAAGTGGAATTAGTTTCCGGTTTGGATAATAATGTTGAACCGTTCCTTAACCAAGGACAAAATATATTAATTAACGGAAAGCTATTTCAGTGGCTTGAATTAATTAATGGGCTAGATAATCTTAAACACGGGAAATAATGACCGGGAGCCATATTGACTGTAATATGAGTTAAGATGGATAGTGCAATATTAATTATGTAGTGGGATTAATTAATATTTATGGGCTTGAATAATATTGTGGCTCAATATTAGATATTCAAGGTCCATTAGAAGGTCCAATCTTAATTCTCCTAAAGGCCCCCTAAGTAGCCCAACATATAGTCCAATAACTGAAAAAAGTGATTAAAATAAAATAAATATTGTTGCTTATTTTTCCAATTAATTTCAAAAATTATGGATAAGTTGGGAGAAATATTTTCTTTGAATTTTGTTATGGAATGAAGATATGTATTCTTGGAATACAAAATTATCTCATTAAATTCAAGAAATCTCCCACTTGGTTATTCATAATAGGATTTTCGAAAATTTGGAAATATAGTGGGCAATAAAGATTTTCTTGATTTTCTTGAAAATATATTATGGAAGATATGTATTTCTTGAAATACAAGAATATCTCATAAATTCAAGAAGATCCAAATCTTGGAATCTTGCACACCCTATATTTCGAAAATATCCATAGCAATAGAGAATGTGGGATTTTGTGGAATATTATAATTATGGGAGAAAAAATATAGAAGATATATTCAAGATTTATTGGAGATCAAGAAAAGATTTTTCCACATTATTTTAACCTAAAATTCGACCACCTCATGCTCTATAAATAGGGGATGATTCTTTCATTCCCAAGTACAATTCCATGTGCTGGAAAAATTAGTAAATCCACAAAGGTGGTGCAACATAATTTATTTTCCTTTTGTTAAATCGTTCACAAGAGTCCTTCCACCTGATAGTCGAACGAGGGCTAAGGGAATACTTGGGAAGTTCTTTTGGTTAGTCTAATCTGCCAGATCACTGCCATCCCAAGAGGTACGTTCACGTAAACTCGTAGAATTCCGCATGCGTAGGTTTTACGTGAATAATTATATGCATGATATGTTGTTCAATTATTATTTGAATTAATATAGGATTAATTCATGCTAGTAATAATTATAAGAATTAAATTTGTATTTAAATATTCACCCCGAATAGATCTGTGCAACTTATTCCCCAACAGGGTCAATCTGTAAGTGTTAGTATGGAGGAACTAACACGGATGCACTTGTGCGTACTTCACAACACGGTCGACGTGCTTCCTTTTATTGACCTGCACATCCAAGCACTTGTTGAGACATTTCCCACTAGAGATAGATCATGGATTGAAGTTGAGTACAATCGTATGTTTGTTGACTGGTTCAATGGTTATGTAGGAAATATGTTGTCACGGGATAAAGAATCAGTGAATGAAAGAGTTAAGTGGTTGTCTAGAATGCCTGATAGACATGTGTATTCGCATAAAGTGTTATCTTATTAACGGATACACATTTTATACCGAAGATCATGATGCCACAAGTACAATGTAGAATAATGGGGTGTCCATTCTTTTACAAATGCGGGGATCAATTGAATACTACTTACTTTGGATGATTGTCAACATTTGGGGAACTTCGACTATGTTGTGCGACAACCAATCTTCGAAAAGTCGATTGGGTGAGGATCCCGTTATTGAAAGATCTCGAGTTCGTAATACATGTTGATTTGAAGAATGTGGGATACATAGATGACCCTTACATAATGACCAATCAAGCTCAACAAATTTTCTATGTCCCCGACCCAGTTAATAAGAAATGGTCCATCGTGGTTCTGTCAAACAAATTTAACAGTAGTTACTAGATTAGCGACCACGTCGATGAAAATGTTGACATTATCGATGATCCTTTTCAGAACTTCACTCATTTTGTACCCTCTTTCGATGATCTTGCAAATTCACGCCCGTACCAGAGAATAATTATCGATGAGGATGAATATGACAATCCGGATCTTGTTAACATTCATGGTCATGAACGAGAAAAGTCAACCAAAAAACGAAAAAGAAAAACAAGTGCTAAAAAGAAATGTACGACTTTATTGAATGTATTTATACCTTTATTAAATGTTGTTTCTTTTGCTTTATTGAATGTTATTTCTTCTGCTTCCTTAAATATTGTTTATTTTTTGTTTATTAAATGTTGTTTCTTCTGTTTTACAGGATCATGTCTTATCTGCCACATCCCGGAGATGATGGAGATGATGATGGAGTACATTTAGGAGATCATAGTGGAGATTATGATGGAGATCATGGTGATGATGATCGACATCATATTGATGACTTGGGACAGGGTGACACTTCTGCTCCCACCACTAGCAGCTCTGGGGATAAGCGCAGTAGAGGTATAGTCATGATGTCTTCTGTTAAGAGGGCTCGTAGCAAGGGAAAACAAGTGCAGGTAATTTTATTACAATTGAACAGTTGAAATTGTAATTATATTGATTGATCGTTGAATCTAATTAAATAATATGTTATTGCAGTTATCATTCAATGAGTATGGACAGCCAATCGGTAAGAAGAGTGAGACGTTATCTTTCTACCTTGGAGCTGCAGTTAGGCGTATAATCCCTATCGTGCTGCCATCCAAGGACTGGCGTAGCGACAAACTCACTTCTTTAAAAGAAAGATTATGGGATGAACTTTCGGTATGTTAATTATATATATGCTTATTGATGCTTGTTGTATATATGATTACTAAATTTACTACATTATTATGTTATATGCGTACAGAGTACATTTCTCGGCCTTGATCATTCAAAGAAGAAGCAAATACTGTCGCAAGCTGGAGTATTGGCCAAGAATTTTCGGGCTTGGCTGAGAAGTCAAGCACGAGATCCGGATACTGGTCTCTACTCGGCTAGTCCGCCCGAGGCGTATAAGAATTGCCCGTCGGTGGCCCCATACTGGGAAGAGTTTGTGCGACGATCTATGGATGATGAGTTCCAGGTAAAATTGATAAATATAATTTAATGCCCTATGCTTTTCAGTGTTTATCGTATTTATATTATACTGTAGTTACTTATTGAGAAAAATCGCAAACAACCCAAATCGATGGAGGCGCGATATCGTGGCTCGAACAAAGGTTATGCACGCAGAAGAGAAAATCTGGTGAGATCAAAATCCTAACATTTAATTTTGTTTATATATTCACTTTTAATATATCTAATATGGGGACACGTTAATGACTATCGTAGAAAGAAGAAAAAAGAAAGCTGGAGAGAGTGAGCCTGTTATTGTTACCCGTTTCGAGTTATTTCAAGCTACCAGAAAGACTCGAGATGGGAATATTCCCGATTCCAGCGCACAACGTATCATCGAAGAAGGGGTAAGCTATCTATTAATTTTTCTTTGAATTACAAACTATTATTTATAAACAAATGATTAAATAATAATCTTTTGTAATTCAGGATCGTATATCCCAGACCATGACGCCCGAAGACATCCGCTGTGTCGGTACCGATGATCTACTTGGACGGGCTATAGGTCGTTAGGAGCATCCCGGTCGCTTAAGGAGTGTTGGCCGTGGCGTGACGAAGTCATCATTGACCATGTTACCTGCTCTTCAAGCCATGAATATGGTGGGTATACTTTCGGAAAAGGTTTGCCCAGATGGCTAAAGAGTTGGAACAGATGAGGTCCGAGAGACTGTCGTATCACGGAATGTCCTCGAGTGGACCAAGCTGTGAAAATAGTGTCGCTGATGCTATGTTTTAGGCTGATGCTAGGGATGATTTTATTGAGGCACTTCAAACGACGCGTCCGCAGTATCGATGTGTGTCTCACATTTATTTTCATTAAATACTAGTATATATATTAAAATTTTCTAACTAAATGTCTTATTCAGCAATCATCGACCTCTCATGCTACCTTTATTTGGAGGATCCTACTCGGTTGGTGGCTACGAGAACGTTGCTCAATAACTCCGATGGAGTTATTCATGGTAGTCCCATCGCTTCCCGGTTTCGTGAGAGTCACGCCGATGTACCCATAATCGGAGAAGAGGATTCACCGGTGCTTTAAATCAATTGATGAAGTTGTCCGCAATCGGAATAGCGGTCGGGCACTTCATCGAATGGCCGGCCAACTTGGTCTCTCTCACCATGAAGGTAAATTTAATATATGTTATTAAAGTTCATTATCTTGTTTGTCGTTCTAAATAATGTTGCAAATTGATTGTAGAAACCGCCGACACCACAAAAAGCCTAAACAAAATCAAAGGGTGTCGCAACCCCCGATCGGAGGAGACAACGACCGGAGAGACTCCACTATTGGTGATCGCAGACTTGGTTATCCCTTGCACGGAGATTTAGATCCGACTGACTACACCGCATGAAATACGGTGCAATTGATATTGGAGTCCTCTGATTTCGATTTGATCACGTTCCTATGAATGCTTACTTTCATCGAATTTATTGAAGAATAAATCACTCGGGAGCATGTGATTGAAGTCGTGAACGACCAGTGGTTGAGTGAAACGAGCATAGCCTTATACCTCAGGTATGTGTTTACTAATTAATTCTCAGTATTTACTTTCTATATAGTTTAATTTTCAAATTAAATATTAATTAGCGTATATATGTTGGTTAAAGATATTTGGGTGAGGTATATCTCTCCAGAGATCCTCGAGCATCTGGAATGTATTCCTTCATCTTCCCCCAAGTGTCTTGCTTAATGGCTGATAGGGCACATACCATGGAGTGGTTAGTTTCTCATATGCTGAGTTATATTGACAGAGATCATCTCATTTTTTGGCCAACAAATGTGGGGTGAGTACAATAAACATTTCGTTAAAATTTATATTCATAATATATATGATATTTGCACATATGCTAAATTTACAGTTAATTTTAATATTGTTAATATAATATATGAATCATTGGGTGTTGGTCGCCATAAATATGATCACATTAAGTGTGTATTTTATGGATCCAGCTGGAGAATGGGTTGGCTTCAAATCGACCTGATCTCACTTCGTACATGGAAGCATAAGTTCATTTTTAATATTATAATATAATGATTTGTTTTACTTATTAAAATTATGCATATTTAATCTAACTTTTTTTTTAATTCTAATAATAATAGTGTGATGTCGATGTATCGGAGTCGCCTTCCTAATCAAGGCTCAAGAGCTAAATTTAATAAAGTGAGCTGGAATAATGTTAAGGTAAATTTAATTTATTAATGTATCAAATTAATATAAAATAATTGTAATTGTAATCACGTGATTATATTGCTAATCAACAAAATTTAGGAAATAGATAGTGATCACTTTGTGGACATTTTGTGTGTTGTTATCTTGAAGATATAATACGCGACTTCTCAAACGGCGTTCCTATCAACGTAAAGTCAATTTATCGATTTATTTAAATTATTATTAATTGAATAAAAATTCATACTATATATCTAACTATATTGATTAATTGATCGTTGTTTTGCGGTTTGTCTATGATCGTCCCACAAGTCTTACTCCAAAACAAGAATGAACAAATGGAAAATGGATTGGACAGGGTACCTTTACAATCGATTCTTGTATAATTATAGATAGAGTGGGATAACTTAATTTTGGTAGCATATTACTTATATATATATTGTATTGATATACTTCATGAATGTTTTAATTTGTTATATTGGACGGATATTTATTTCATGATGTGTATGCGTTTATTAATTTATTTGATGTTTTGGTATTGGACGTATATATAAAATTTGGTAGTTTTGGTTTTGGTTTTATATATATAAGCGGATTTTAAAAATATAAATTAAAAGTAAAAAAATAAAAATTATTGGACAAATGTTTAAAAACCATTTGTCCAAGTGTATTTATATATATAAAAAAAAGTTTAGACAAATGGTTTGAACCGCTGTCCCAAGTGAATATTCTTGGGCGGTGGTTACAAACCGCTGTCCTAAAATGAATCTTGATTAAAAACGCTCTCCTATTGCAATCTGGTTAAAAACCGCTCTCTTAGTCAAAATCTCGAGAGCGGTTTTTATCGATTAATCAAGCTTGATTAGATATTCTTGGAGAGTCAATTTATAACCGCTCTCCAAGGTTATTTTTAACAGTTCTCCAAGCCCAAATCTGTATTAGTGATTTTAGCTCTTTTTCAGTTTACAATTAATATTTTAAATCATGTATATGAGTTGATATATTTTTTTACATGCATGAATAGAGTAATTTTTTTTATTGTTTTTCTATGATTCACAAAAAATATAAAAAGAACCGCTTGATTTAATTTTCTTAATCAAAGTATTACTCTACGAATAACAATTGTGAACGAAATTCTAATAATTACTTTTAATTCTTATATTAAAATTTAAAATAGACATACTTGAGTCACGAACAATCAGTTTGAAGAGAAAGCTGGTAAAGTTGTAGGGTATTATCAAATACTGAAAATAAGAAAAATAAATTTAATGTTAAAGAAGTATAAAGAAATATTTAAAAAATTAATATAACACCAAATATATCCAAATAAATTTAATGTTCATGCCTTTTTAATATGAACACAAGTTTATATTAATATTCATGCAATAAATGTTTTTGGTAGATAATACATTTTATGGTCAGCCATAAGTCCCTTGAACCATCAGTTGCGCAATAGACCCAAATGTTACACTCCGATAAATTTAATACAACAGAACAAAAAACGGTTTAGGGATATAATAATTTGTTTTATTAACATAAAATCATTAAATTCTCATTAATACCAACTCAACAACTTTATGCTCAGTCATAATATTGCAATTTAGCATTTATCTGCATTTAATTAGGTTGATCTATAAAAGCCACACTTTTTCATCGAAGTCGAACAGAACAAAAAAGTTTGTATTGCATAACATCAAACAAAAAAAAAACCAATTCACCGGTTTGCAGTAAAAAATGATGAAATTCGTGCTTCTATTTGTTGTTTTGGGGTCTTCTGTTGCTTCAATATCTGGTATGTACTCAATTGTATTTATCTTTTAATTACTTAGATATCATCGGTAGTTGTGATATTGTGGCATTGGAATCAATATTTGAAAAACACCGTTTAATTTATGTATTAATGTCTATATATTTTGTTGAATATTATCTACAAATTAATTAATAGTATGTTCTTTTGGAGAATAATAATAATAATAATAATAATATATGATTGAATATTGCAGGTGAGACAGTAGATATGCTTCCGACAATAAAATGCTCAAGTCATAGATATTGCCAGGAGAGATGTCCACGCACTTATGAATGCCCGTGGTGTGTATGCTCTGCTGGTGTATGCGCACAATTCTGTCCTCCTCCCACCTCCAATTCCGGTCATGCACCCCTTTTGCCTAACAATGCCCCCCTCAATTATTAGTTGTGATTGGATTTTGAGTTTAAGTGACAATGACAATGTCTCTGAGAAATAAAATATTGGTATTTTCTGGGATCATATTCTACGATTGTTTGAATTCTGATTTACGTCTCATATATATTTATCAACGAATTAATTATATAAATATGAATATAGGGCACTTGTCATCCATTCGAAGCATGAAATATATAGTAGACGGAACACAATAGTACCAGGGGGTTGGCTTGGTAGTGTAGGCTTGAGAATTAATCAGTATGTTTCTCTTTAGATTTCGTGTTCGAATTCCCAAAATGCGATCAATTCTGAGACAAGTCATTTCATAAAAGAGTTTGCTCTGGTTTGAAATAGGGTCCCATTAATGGATGATGAGTTATGATCCACCAATTAATCAATTTTTTGGGCGAGAAAATAGATATTTTTGTCATAAGAATTTTGACCAATTTTGATCTTGGTCCTACTAACTTACAGTTTTTTTATCTTAGTCTTGCAACTTTACAAAATTTAACTTTTTCTTCCTATCACCGGCTAGTTACCTACAATAGCAGGTGACAGGACTAGTCGAATTTTTCTAAGTTACATGATTAAAATAAGAATCCGCAAATTATGATCTTGGTCCTCATGTAACTTTACAAAATTTAACTTTTTAGTCTCGTCACCTGCTACTGCAAGTAACTAGTCGGTGACAGAACAAAAATGTCGAATTTTGTAAAATTACAGAATCAAGATCAAAAATCATAAATTAGTAGGACCAAGATTAAAATGGGTCAAAGTTACAAGAAAAAAAATAAATCAAAATTCCCTTTTTGGCTGAATGCTAAGTTATAAATAAATATATATTTTGTTGATGGAACACAATATTAAAATAAGTATTCTATGAATCAACTGATAATACGCGTACGTGCTTCCGCAATCTACATCGTAATCAGTCTTCAAACTATAAACTTTTACTCTCGACTTACGCAAAGACATAATCCCCACAACATTGTAATTATCATCACACTCATTATAACCAAAACCCCATATATAATTGAACCATTCCTTCGTATCCAAAGACAGGGGAGGGCCGGGAGGCAATTTCTTTGATACTCTCAAACTAGGGCTCCATAAAAAGATATCAAAATCATTAATGGCAAGGCAAATTATCCCATTACAACAACCCACTACCCAAAAATTCCTACGTTGAAGGCCTTTCGTAGGAAAATCAATGTCCGATGCAACAGTAATTTCGTGTTCAGGTAACAGCGAATAAACAGAGGTGTGCTTGAGGTTAAAGCTAAAATTGGGGTCGCGAATTGTGTATGATTCTGTGATTCGTGAAATTAGGGTTTATGGTTGAGAAATTGTGGTGGGTTTTGATGAATTGGGGACTAGAAATTAACGAAAGCCATGACTTGGAAACGCACCTGAATTTCAAGAGCTATTTTACGGAGCATTTCTTCGATAATTTCTGGAAAAAGACTGGGGTTTTCGATATTGATATTCTTGGATTGAACCCAATTTCGCGTGTCTTCCATTATGAAATTTCAATGGTCAATACTGAATACTCATGTTATGGAGAGTCGGAGACTATGATGAGTTCATATAGAGTTGCCCAAAGGAACCGGAACCGGATAAACCGGAACCGGAACCGGATAAACCCGAACCGTGACGAACCGGAATCGAAACTGTGTATTACACGGTTCGGTTCCAGTTCCTACTCATACGAAACCGTAACCGCCGGTTCCGAACCGGAAACCGACCGTTGGAACCGAAATGACCGTTGGAACCGGCGGTTCCACGGTTCCGAACCGTGAACCGCCGGTTCCTGCCTATTTTTTATTTTTTTTAATCAATGGTTGAGATTGAGTCAAATGTTACCGTTTTTTGATCCAATGGTCGAGATTCAATATGAAAGTTACCGTTTTTTTTTGTTTTTTTTTATTTTCCCAAACTCTATAAATACCCCTCATTTGTATTCATTTTCTTGCACCAACTTGATCCAAATTGATCAATTCTTCTTCATCTCTCTAATTCTCTTGTTCTAAGTTCTAACTTTATAAGCTTCATTATAGTTCATACTTCATACTTCATATATTATCTATATTGATATATTTTATACATTATAGTATATAGTTTATATTATATACACTTTATTTTACTTTATATTTTATATTACATAAAATAAAATGTCAAAAAGAGGAGGACCATCATCATCTTCTAGAGGAGGAAAAGGAAAGAGTCCGATGACTTCCGATTTTCCTCCACCTCCTCCTCCTACTGCACAATTCAATATTCCATGGAGTGTGGAGGAAATAGAAGCGAGTCTTGGTCCCGGTTATGCGGATGCCACTTTTTCAAATGAAGAATTTCAACAACCTCGTGGTGGTACTCAAGAAAGTACTCATGGTCATGGACATGGTCCTCATGGAAACGAAGAAAATGTGGAGGAGGAGGAGGCCATTCCACCTCAAGGCGGAGAAAGAAAATGTAGAGTTCTTGCATCCGAAATATTCACCATTCACTTCAAAAAAGTGGCAACCAATGAGGTAAATATATTTAAAGTTTATTGTAAATATTGCACTAGTGTTTATCATTTTGAGAAAGGTGGTGGATATGGAACATTTAAAAAACACTTGTTGGCAAAACATAAAGAAGTCTTGGGAATGACTACATCTCAAACGCAACTACGTGGATTCACGGCGTCTTCTGAAGGTGGTGAAGTAAGTAATCCTACTAGTTTATTTAGATATAATGTTAAGGTTGCTAGAAGAGAATTAACTAAACTTATTTGTTCTAAACATCTTCCTTTTCGTTTTGCAAATGATCTTCGTTTTGAAAAATGGGTTACTACGGCTTATAATCCTTCGGCCAAAAAAATTTCACGGTCTTCTATTACTCGTGAAATTTATAAAATGGCTAAAGAAATAAGAGATGAAATGACTAGAATATTTTCTAGATTAACTCAAAAAGTTTCTAAATGTTCGGATATTTGGAGTGATCATTTTCAAGAGCATAATTATATGGGCATTACTTGTCATTGGATTGATGATACGTGGACAATTCAAAAACGTTTAATTGCATATAGAGGGTTTGATACTGAGCATACGACAGCTAATATTGCTCTAAAAATTCGTATGGTTTTGCAAGAGTACAACATTCTTACAAAAATATTTTCACTTTCATTTGATAATGCAAGTGCTAATACGGCTAGTTTAGATGAACTTATTGCAATTTGTCAACCATCAATTGGTGGTAGATTTTTTCATGTAAGATGTTTTTGTCATATTTTAAATTTGTGTGTTCAAGACGGTTTATCTTCTTTAAAAACGCATGTTGCTCCTATTAAACATGCACTTGGTTATTTGGTTAGACATCAAAAAGTTTTAAAAAGATGGAAAAGTTTTTGTGTAGTTAATAAACTTACTCCTAAAAAGTTTTCACTTGATGTTGCTACTAGATGGAACTCAACTTATAAAATGTTAAGTGCATCTTATGAGTATAGAAATGCATTATGTAATTTTTTTGCACAAGAACAATGTGGTATTACTTTATTTCCTAGTCAATAGGATTCATGTGCTACTTTATGTGAGATGTTGCAAGTTTTTAATGAAGCTACTACACAATTATCCGGTACGTATTATCCGGTACGTATTATCCTACTTCTATTCTTGCTTTAGATCAATGTGTTAGAGTTGCAATTACTCTAGATTGTAGTGATCCAAATGAAATATTATATAATGCTATTAGTTCAATGAAAGTCAATGGATGAAATATTTTTTATATATTCCCGATGTGTTTATAATTGCTAAAATACTTGATCCTAGAGTAAGAATAGATGGAGTGCAAGAATTAATTTCTATATATTATGATGCTTTATTTCCTATTACAGATGATAACACCCCTTCTCCTATTGTGGTTGTCCAAAAATCTAAACAAGTTCTTATGGATGTTTTTAGAGAATATAAAATTCAATTTGGTCCTACTAGTGGTGATTCTACTAGTGTTCGTGGTGCTACTAGTACTACTAGTGGACGTGGTGGTATTCAATCCCTTGGTCGTGGTCTTTATGGTAAATTTTCCCGTTTAGATAATTTTTCTAAAGAACGATATCAACAACGTGCAACGACACAATCAAATATTTTCTTAGAAATTGAAAATTTTCTAAATACACCTTCTTTTTGAGTATCAACCGGAAATTAGAAAATTTTGATATTTTAAAGTGGTGGTCGAGGAGATTAGATGCTTATCCGGTGTTGAGTATGATTGCAAAAGAGGTATATGCATGTCCTGTCTCAACCGTAGCCGTCGAACGAGCATTTAGCTTGGGTGGACATATCTTGAATGAAAGACGTTCAAGATTGACAGTTGAACACTTGGAAAACCAATGTTTACTTGATGATTGGGTGAAAACCGAAGATCGAACACAAGATGAAGCTCTTAGCGCGGATTATAGCGAAGATATTGTGATCGACGACACAACCGAAACCGAAAGTGAAGCTTAAATCTTCTTAAGATTTAAGTCTTGAGGTAAGAAACAAGGTAAGAGAACTACGTGGGCTTTGATTCTAATCGGATACGTAGGCAACATAATTTTAAGTTTCTAACTTAAAATTTTCTAAGTTTAAAATTTAAAATTATGCCCAAGCCCTTTTTTTTTTTCTCCTCTTTTCATTATTTGTAATTTTTTTAATTGTAATTATAAGTTGTACACTTGTATTTGTAGCATTAACAATTTAGCATGTTACTTGTAAGTTGTAACTTTTAAGTTGTAAATTGTAATTTTTGTAATGTATTAAATTATTGTTTAATGTTTAAATTGTAAATTGTAAATTACTTGTAAATTGTATGTTTAGCATGTTTAGCATTAAGTTGTAATTTACCACATTAGCAATTTAGCATGTTTATTGTTTAAATTGTAAATTGTAAATTACTTGTAAGTTGTAACTTTTAAGTTGTAAATTTTTTGAGTTGTTTGTTATTTGTAATTTTGTATGTTTAATAACATAAGATTTTGCTTCATCTTCTTTAAATTTACTTCAATTTACTTCGTAGAAATTTTCCCCACGAGAAGTATTGTGTACTGTATATGTAAACCTCGCAATATGACATCCCTGGCTTGGAATGCCCCCAGAGTAGTCATTTATTGACGAACTGGGTCAACAATTTCTTGTTATTTACCGTAATTATCATACACGTACTTATTTTGTTTGTGAGTTGTTCTAAGATTAGCCACATAGAATTCTCATAAAAAAACGACTCGCAACAATTGGCGCTAGAAGGAGGGTGTGTGAGAAAAAACCAGCCCATACACAATTCTAAAAAACCGAGGCAGAAAAAAGAAATATGATGCCTCAATCTAGGAATACTCAGATGGAGAGGTCGGGACAGAGCCGACCTCACGCTCAGAAAGAGGCTCAGCATCAGCCTCACAAAAATCAGACCGCGGAAACCATCAATCTGGAAGATATCGCCAACGATCCGACAGCCACAACAAAGGCCATCACTTTCTTGTTGCGAGCACAGAAAGAGAGGGCCGAAAAGGAGTTGGCCAAGTTGAAAGTTCAAGATGATGATGATCGACGCTCGCATACACCTGATAGCGAGCAAGTTAAGGTGAAAGCTGCGCGGAAGCGGGCCAACAAAAAGGCTGACGATATGTCCGACGACGAGCAGCCTCAAGAGTCCAGACAATCGGCGTTTGGACATTTGAGGCTCTCTGTTAAAGACCGAATCGGCAATCATAGGCGTCAGGATCCCGGGAGGGAACAACCGACGAACATGCCGGCTCCTTCAGATCCTCATGATCGCCCGCATCCCGAAAGACAGCAGGAACAACAAAAATCGGCTGGAACTAAATTGTCTATCCATCATCGATTGGGTAGTCAAGGACGAACGTGGAAAGGGGGACTGCCCCATCATGAGCATGACCCCCCGGGTCCTCATGATGGGACACAACCCCGATCCAAGTCTGTCAGTTCCACGAAATTTACAGAAATGCAAAAAGCAATCGAGGGTTTACAGGCCGACCTGACCGCAACGAGAGGACTCCCGCGGGAGAGCATAATGCCGTGCTCGCCACTAACACCGGCGATCATGGCAGCCGAAGTATAAGAAAAAATGGCAAAGATCCGACCACCAATCCCTATGTTCGATGCTGAGTCTGACCCACATGTTCACCTCAGCAAATATTCAGATTTTATGATCGCCATGGGCGCCACCGACGCAACGCAGTGCCGATCATTCCCCATGACGCAGGGGGGGTATAAACCCCCAGGATCTTTTAAACCTTTTGAAGAAGGAGCAGAAGCACATGCACTACGAAGTCTTCTAGGCGTTTCAGCAGAAACGATATTTAATCAAATTAAGGATCGGGACATGTTGGATAAGCCACGAAGAATCGTAAGAGATAAGAATCGGCTTAATGCTTCCAAGTTTTGTAATTATCATGGGTACATCAGGCACAATACCGATGAATGTCGCGATTTACTTCGTCAACTTTGGAAGTTATATGAGGAGAATCGTCTTACACAGTTCCTCAAAAAGCCGGCGAACAGAGACTCCCGAACGGAAAAATCAGGTGATCGTAGGGGTAAGCGTAAGGCCGAAGAAGCATCTGATAGTGATCCCGAGGAATCCCGCAAGAGGTTGGAATTACCCAAAAGAGGGGCTCCTACCATGAGTAGAGGTCGGGAGAGTCAAGAAATCAACATGATTCGTCCTGATTATTGTCCGGTGGGTGGATGTTATCAGGCACCGACGTTATCGAACAGGCGGAAGAAGATGGAAATGCGTGCCATGCAAAGCATACATCAGGTGAATGTGACGAGCACATCAACCAGCACGCCACCCTCTCACCAAATCATGTTCTCGGAAGATTATCTCGACGGCATAATCACCCCCCACAATGACTCTCTAACCATCAGCGTTAGTCTCCTCGGTTTGAAGGTGCATCGCCTCCTGGTCGACACCGGAGCATATGCGAACATTCTGTTCGTTAACACTCTGCACCAAATGGAGAAGCAAGTTGGGGACCTAAGTAGTTATATAGAACCATGTGATCACACCATCATGGGTTTCGGGGAATCTATAACCCGGCCCTATGGTCTGATCAGGTTAGGAGTCGAGCTAGAGTCAACTTTAAATCCGAAGATCCGACGAACTAGAATGTTAGACTTTGTAATCGTCGATACTCCGTCTACTTATAACGGGTTTTTAGGTCGCCCGTTTATTCAGGAATTCAAAGCTGCCTGTTTGACTTATTACTATTGTGTTAAGTTTCCAACCCAAGAAGGGACGGGTAGCATGAAAGGCGACCAGAAAAAAGCTCGAGATTGTTTGCTGTCATGTGTGCCAGAAAAGCAAAATATCGTTAACATGATGGAGCAAACAGGGGAGACCGGAGAATCAAGTAAGCAGGCGAATATGTTGCCGACTACGCTTATACCTCCTCTGACGAGCACATCTCCACGGGCGAACACAGAACCCGGAATGATAACTCATGTTCCAGATCTAATGAACATTGATCCATCAAACGAGCTACCGGACTTAGAACCTCGTATAGGTTTTGATCCTATGGAGGTAGTTGACGAGCACCAGGGGTCGATCGAAGATCCCCGATGGAAGCAAAAAAAGAGGCGAGCAACGCCTGTTGAACAATTGGAGTCTGTCAATATCGACCCGATCAGACCAGAATTAGAAGTGTTTATTGGTTCAGAATTACCGGAACCATTCCGAACAGATATGATCGCATATCTTCGAGCAAACTTGGATGTGTTCGCTTGGTCACATGAGGACATGGTCGACATTGATCCTAAACATGCATGTCACTCCCTTAACCTTGACCCAGCACAAATTCCAATAATCCAGAAGCGGAGAAAATTCAGTCCGGAGAAGTATGCAGCTATGGATAGTGAAATCAAGAAATTGCTCGATAATAAATTGATTCGAGAAGTAAAGTGCCCAAGATGGCTTGCAAACCCTGTGCTCGTCCGCAAATCTAACGGAACTTGGAGGTTATGCATAGATTTCACCGACTTAAACAAAGCATGTCGAAAGACAATTTCCCGATGCCTCATATCGATTATTTGGTCGATAACGCAGCAGGACATGAGCTCATGACCTTCATGGATGCATTTGCTGGGTATCACCAAATACCCATGCATACAGACGATCAAAAGAATACGGCTTTCTGCAGCGAAAAGAATATGTATTGTTGGCAAACCATGCCATTCGGATTAAAGAATGCTGGAGCAACGTATCAACGTTTGGTGAACAAGATGTTCGACGAACACATAGGCCGAACAGTTGAGGTGTATATTGATGACATTGTGGTAAAAAGTGAGCATAAGGAAGACCACATTACCCACCTGGCACAAACGTTTGATATTCTCAGGAAGTACAACATGAAGTTAAATCCAAAGAAATGCAGTTTTGGGGTTCATTCAGGAAAATTCCTAGGACATATGGTCAGTCAATGGGGGATTGAAGCGAACCCATCAAAGATTCAAGCTATGCTCGACATGCAGGCCCGCAGAAGTGTGAAAGAAGTTCTAAAATTAACTGGACGTTTGGCTTCTGTAAGCCGGTTTATATCATGAACTGGAGACAAATGCAAACCTTTATTTGACGCATTAAAGAAAGGGAAATTCCAGTGGATAGAACATTGCCGAAATGCATTTGAGTCATTAAAGCAATACCTTGCGGATACTCAAACGTTATCTAAGCCTATTCCAGGCGAACAACTTTATTTGTATCTTGCCACGTCAGAGCATACAATTAGCGCTGTGCTCGTTCGGGCAGAGGGGGTGACACATTTGCTTATTTATTATGTAATTCAGGTACTCAAAGAAGCCGAGCTCCGGTACCCTCCACTGGAAAAACTCGCGTATGCTCTCGTTATGAGTGTCCGAAAACTGCGACCATACTTTTTTGATCACTCAATCGAGGTGTTAACCACATTTCCATTACGACAAGTTCTCCACCGACCAGACACTGCGGGCAGATTACTCAAGTGGGCGGTGGAGTTAGGTCAATTTGGCATTACGTTCGCCCCACGAACAACAATGAAGGGCGAAAGTATGGCGATTTCATGGTTGAATTGACATATCCGCAAAATACCGAAAAAAAGGTGTCGACCAACCATGACACATGTATGTAGATCGACTCATCAACAAGTTCAAGAGCCGGAGCGGGCGTAGTTCTCATCAGCCCAACTCGACAAACTTTCACGACAGCCATCCGTTTTGATTTCTCAGCCACAAATAATGAAGCCGAGTACGAAGCTTTGATTGCTGGATTACATATGGCTATGACAATGGGAATTCAGAGGTTGATGATTTATAACGATTTCTAAATAATCGTGTATCAAGTATTAAAGCGAAGTCTGAAGCCGCAGGCGAACATATGACACAATATCGGAATCTAGAAAAGGAGCCGCTTGAACAATTCGAACAAGTTTACATAGAACAATTACCACGATTGGATAATTCGTTCGCTGATGCCTTGGCACGATTGGCAACAGCAGAAATAGTGACGAGCACGATGGACATTGTGGTCGTCACAACTTGTTCGCCATCAATTCCCAGAGTTGTGGTCGCCCATGTGACAGGCGAGCAAGAAACCTGGATGACTCCAATTTTAAACTACTTACAAAAAGGATTCCTCCCCGAAAATAAAGCACAAGCTACTCGCCTCAGATTACAAGCTTCTCGATATACTATACTAGATGGGCATTTATACAAAAGAAGTTTCTCTCTTCCATTATTGAAATGTATTACTCCTGAAGAGGGTCATGTGATTCTGGAACAAATTCACGATGGGGTATGTGGAAACCATACAGGTGGACTTGTCCTGGCACATAAAACTGTCAGACAAGGTTACTATTGGCCGACTCTCAAGAAAGATTCGGCTTCACAGATGCCCGCACAAGCATGTCATAAGTGTCAGGTATACGCCCCACTTATCCATAGCCCACCTGAAGAACTAGTGTCTGTTTACAGCCGTGGCCATTTGCTAAATGGGGAATCGATTTGATTGGCCCGTTTCCTACTGGCACGTCGGGAGTAAAATATGTCGTGGTTGCCGTCGATTACTACACTAAATGGGTGGAAGCTGAAGCCATTGTTAAAGCCACCGAACAAAGAATGTGGAATTTTGTTTGGAAAAATATCATTTGTCGTTTTGGGCTTCCCTAGTCATTGGTGACAGATAATGGCAAACAGTTCGATGGAAGTGAATTCCGATAGAATTGTGCTCGCTGGGGCATAAAAAAGCATTACTCTACTCCGTATTACCCCCAGTCAAACGGACAAGTTGAAGCTATCAATAAAATTATCAAGCATACCCTTAAGGCTAAACTTGATAATTCCAAGGGGGGAGGATGGGCTGAAGAGTTACCAGAAATATTATGGGCATATCGTACTACTTTCAGAATATCAACTGCGGAAACCCCCTTTGCCCTGGCATTTGGTACGGAAGCTGTTATACCGGCAAAAGTAAAGATTCCGAGCCATCGAACAATGAATTTTGGAGAGCACATCAACGACCAGGCGCTCACCCTAAGTGCAGATCTGTTGGAAGAAAGAAGGATGGAGGCCAATTTCAGGAACGCTATGTACAAAAAAAGATCAGAAAAGTTCTACAACTCCAAAGTTTGAACACGCAGGTTCAATGTAGGCGAGCTGGTTCTAAGACGAGCAACGGAGGTACCAAGTGGTGTGTTCGGCCGAGCGTGGGAAGGTCCATTCAGAGTAACAGGACAAATATGAGGAAAGAACCCACAGTGTCCGACACAAATTTCGGAATCTTCGAGAAGCCCTACTATTAAAAGATAGAAGATACGTGTCAAAACAAGATGAGAAGTGGTGGCAACCAAAAAATGTACGTGTCAATCCTTGAATAAGAACTGGCAAAGACTAGGACAGATGTCAAAATGAGGATTTAAAGCAAGAAGGCCAACACCAACTAGATATGCCAACACTTGTTTGGGATAGTAGTATAAATAGGCGTATTGATAGCTGAAGAAGGTGGAAGAAAAAGAGAAAAAGGAAAATATACTGCAAACATATTAGAAGAAAATTCAGTCATCGGGAGATAGTTGGTTTGGTATGCCTCCAGATGAAGTTTTCAATACTCGATTTAGCTATCATTTTGCTGACTCGATCATGTGTCCTGGCGCTTGCTCTAGTACGAGCTTTATACCCTGTATCGCAGTCACGAAGGAAAATACTCTCCCTTCAATTTGGGAAAGCCAATCCAAATCTGGAGAAGTATTTTCTTCTAAACGGGTATTGTCACTCCGAGCACAGGTTGGTACTCGCTACGGACTCAAGATGCTCGGCAGAGTCATGGTTGCCACTTCACTTTATCCACTGCTTATGCAGTAGTAAATCACTAGTCCCCTACGCATCCCTTAAATCTCCTCTGAGGGGGTGGGATGTTGTGGCGTGCGCACGAAGCGACGCGCGGATGCTGATGCTCAGGCATCCTCCAAGGGGATTAGAATGGTGCGAGCAGAGGCTCTTGCCCGTGCCTGATATAGGCGAGCAGACGTGCTCGCCACAGGCTCATGCAGACAGCAGTTCGCATAATCACAGCTTGTCCAGGAGGGGAAAACGCTGATGTTGTTGCTGCTCGAGCATATTACTTGAAGAAGAGTAGACAGGCTGATCCGCCTCATGCTTGTCAACATCAATTCCGCGGATGAGATGAGGTCAGCTCATGTCTATTTCAAGACGACGTTTTGAATTTAGCAAAACGATAGTCTGATGCCCATAGTTATGTGTAATAGAAACAGTTCGCCCCAAGTGTAAAGGTTGTAATAGAAGAACAACGTGTTGAAAAGCATTTTTGTTTGTTAAGTTTTTCTAGTTAAAGCCTATCAGAGGTCACACCTAAGCCGGACGACCCGAACAAAGACGAACGAGCAGAGGTTTATGTTCACCTGATGAAACAATTCGTACTTAGATACCCGCAGCAAAGCGAGTGATGGGTACGGAGTCGCAACTAAATAAGACTACTCGTACTTACAGATACTCGCAACAAAGCGAGTGATGGGTACGGGGTCGCAGCTAAATAAGACGACCCGAGCAGAATAGTGATCGCGGCTAACATAAGACGATCACGAAACAAGAAAGGGGGGGTTGCACATAAGTTAACCCATCTGGTCGCAGCTAAATAAGACGATCAACCTGATTGCACCTCAATAAGACAATCAAAAAACCAAAGAAGTCAGGGTGGAACATAGACACTTATCATGTTCGAATTCATTCAGAAGAAAAGATGGCATAAACTAGGAAACAAAACAAACATCAACCGTTCATCAGCAAAATTCATCCTCCACGATCGAATCAGAGGAAATTGTTCAACAAGCAAATTCAATGGAAACAGCAAAATTGTTCAACAAGCAAGTTCAACAAGACAAAAATTACACAGTAGTGCAGAGGAAATTGTTCAACAAAGCAAAACTAAGGAATAAATTCATTATTGGGGGTGGGCGAAAGTGATGTATCGAGCAAGTCTTGCCTCGTCTGCTCGGTCCCTTCGGGAGCGACTCCCCTAGTATCATCGTGCCACGTCTGCTCGCTGGATAGCACATTCTGCTCGTCTTCAGGTGGACCACTCTACTCACCCTGCACCTGATCAAACCCATGCTCGGCTCGGTGAGTTTGGTCGACAGTACCTTCAACATCCACATCCGAACCATCTTCCTCATCCAAAATAGGGTCATCAATCTCGATCCCATCAGGAAGATTAGAGAAATCGCACAGATCACTCAAATCATATATTGGAAGGTTGCGATCCGGGGGATTGTCGATCAGGTACTTCTCAAGATGTTTTTCTCACGAGTGGGGTAATCTGGTCAGCAGAAAGTGTTTGTCTAGCAGAACGGATGGCATTTGCAAAGGCGCATATATAGGAGAAATTGGACATGGAATCAACATACTCTTCAGTGTGCAATTTTGAATTTTCAAGACCCAGACGAGTGTTGGTCTCTTCAGCGGTGAGGAGTTGTTGGGCGAGCAGAGTTTTCTCGCATTCTGCAGTCTCGATGCCTGTTTTGAGTTTTCAGAGCTCAATGTTCAGCTCGTCCTGAACTCTCCTAATGCCAGCTACCTCTTCCCGATTACGGTGCAGCTCCTCCCGAGCAAGGCCTAGCTCCTCTCTGGCCTGGCGAGCATCTTCCTGAGCTAGACGAGCATCCTCTTGAGCTTTACGAGCCTCTGCTTGAGCTGAGGATACTTGTTCTTGAACCAACTTCATTTCGTCTTAGGTTTTGGTCAGCTCGTTCACCTTTTCTTCGAAACACGTGATAAGATTCACATAGTTGGCATGAAGTTGGGCGGACTCGGCGTAAGCTTTTTCAAGGAGAACCAAAGATTGGCCATGGCGCACTAGGCCAAGTCGCATGGTTTCCAAAGTCGTTGGACCCTTAGTGGCCTCTTCGAGCTCAGTAGTCCATGCTCGGATGGGGGTCTCACATGCTTTCTGGACATGCTCGGGAAGGCCAGGAACGTTGCGGACACTAGGAGAGCAATAATAGTCTTTCAACTCTGGCATCAGAGGCGACAATCTGTTCAACCTACGTGTTATAAAAACAAACATATATAATTAAATGACCAAATCAGGTGGAACAAAGAGATACTCCAACAGGCGAACAAACGTACCTGTTCACCCGAGCAGGGTCCCATCCCATAAATGACTTGTCCTCAGGAGAACGGTGCTGGGAACTTAAAGGAGTCCAGGTTCGGGGTCCTGCAGGAGGTGGAGTAGATGTACCGACCTACATTTCGACAATTTGTCAGCGATCGAACCGACCCGAGGCGCTTATTCGGTCGTTTCAAAGAAGAGGGTCGCCTCATTAACATCGATGCTCGATGGAGCTATCAGATTTTGTTCGTCAGGTACCCTTCTGGATCTCTTTGGTGAGGGAGCTTGGTCGCTCGATCCTTGCTCGACAGGATGAGTTGTCCTTTTTTGCCGACTCGACTCCCCGGTCCGGGCTACCGGTCGGCTCACCTTTTTCACTCTGCTTTCGCCTCCCTCGGTTTTGCTCGTTGAGCATCTCTCTCGGCTTGATTCAAGCAAGCTCTTGAGGTCTCTTGGTTCGAGCCATTTCAAGATGCTTTCGGATGTGCTTCTGATAATAATGGGGCGCAGGAAAGTCAGTAGATGCGAAGAATTTATTAAAAAGGAAGAGAAACCGGAACAAAGGGCACAACATATTTGCAAGTATAAAAACAATCCTTACCAAATTTGGATTAATGACAACTAAATGGTGAGGGCACGTCTAATCCTCCCTTCTTCCTTTGGTCGTTTCAACGTCTTCATGAAGCGTTCGAAAGTATGGCTCAAGATCGATTTGCCAGATACTGCTGAAATAACCCTCGTTTGTCTCTTTATCCGTTGCTGCTTGAATTCCTGAGATTGAGAAAATAAGTTAAAATCAGTTCATTGTGAAGAGCAAAACCACAAAAATACTTACTTCGACAGATTCCAAAATCAGTGGGGATATCTAAGCGGGCATTTGGTTCACATCCTGAAGTAGGACTTTTCCAATCAGCCCCGACGAACCAAAACTTCTCTTTCCAATCTGTGATCTTAGTAGGCACATCCTCGATGACCTTACATTTTGCATTCGCCTGCATGAACAACCATCCGTGTTCGCCTTTGGGTCGAGACAAATGAACTAATCGAGTAAGTTCTGCTCTTTGTTGGATAGTATCTGAGTTTTTGTTTTACCGAACGCAGTCGAAAAACTCATGATCATATGCCACCCATTCGGCATTAGCTGTGTAATAGTGATATTCCATTCTAAGAGCAAGCGAGTAATAACTGGGTGAAGTGGGAATCGAAGACCCGCTTCCATTGTATCTAAGTTCACAGCAACACAACCCTCAGGAGGCTGGTCTGCTCGCTCATCGGGACCAGGCGCCCAGAAAAATACATCTTTTGGGGTCTCGTAATTTCGATACAATTGGCCGAGCATATCTACATCAATCACGCTTGCAATTTTGCTCGTTGGATATTCATTTTCGACCCTGGTCCTATGAGGTTGTTCTGGCCATTCAAAATCATAGCGAGCACTATACTCGGTATATGTTGGGCTATGAGGAAGACCAACATGGATGTCTAGCTCCATGTTCTGTTCGCCATCGAATCCTGTGTTCGACTCATTAACATTCTCAGTCACCAGGATTTCCTCCCTCATATAATCGCCACCCCTATTTACATCATAACTACATACAACCCTATATCCAATTTGGGGTTGGGATAAAGAATCTTCACCCGAATCATCTAAAAAATCGGTGTGGGCTAAATCCCGGTCTAATTCATTGAGGGCATCGTCGGAATCCGACGAAAGAATGGCAAATGGTTGTCGAACTTGCCAGCGGGATGTTGAACCTGAGGCATTCATCTCCAGCGCATTAGCACCACTACGGGAGATCGGACGGAAAGAGGAGGAAGAGGAACTATGATGGTTTGACTCTATTGAAGCGGTAGAACTTGAACGAGAAGTCATAATCGGAATTAAAGGGGGTACGAAGTAGTTACCTGGAAGAAATCCTTCCCAGAAATAAGCGTGCTCTTGCCGGAAATTTCAGACGGGACGGAATGTGAAGAAAGAAAGAAGAGAGACTGAAGAGAAAGAAAAAGGGCTGAGGCGGCAAAATGGTTTTTATAGATGCTGGATTTAAAAATTTTGAAAATTCAAAGGAGGTTTCTGACACAGAAGACGAAGCGACACTCACAATTGGCGCGGCTCAATATATCCAACAGTCGGGCCCCCATGATGAATACAAAGCGGCCCGGCTGGGGGGTATTGTTGTGATCGATGCAATCAACTCGATTAATTTGTACACGTCGGAGGGACACGTGTATCAATAAATTATTAAAATAACCATGTCCGATGTAGAGGTGTTCGCCCGGATAATAATTCAAGTGTGCTCGCTTTAGTGTGCTCGCTACAAGTATGCTCCCTTTGTATGCTCGCTACAAGTATTCTCGCGACTAGTATGCTCGTTACAAATATGCTCGCTACAAGTATGCTCGCCGTGACGACCAAACAAGTCTGCTCGCCAAATTTGGCAAACATTATAGTCATTCTTATATACTCGTTAAGGGCAGTGTTCCGGTACAAAATCAATATGGTCAAAGGGGCGAGCAGAGCAATCAATCGAGCAAAAGTTGATACAAAGGGCATATGACATAAAAGCCAAGTCACTAACTGAACCATCTGGACGACAAAAAGAATGTCTTATAAGCAAGTGAATCCAAGGGTCAACCAGGAAGACGAAGTTGAAAACGTGGCAGCATCACATGAGTTCTTGCAAGACACGAAGTCTCCAGCTCATGCTTGCCAAACCAGCTCATGCTTACCAAAGTACTATAAATAGAAGAAAAAAGAGCAGTAAGAGGGTTCATAAAAAATTCCCAAGTACTCACATATATTTTCCAAATCATCATCTTTCATAGAAGTTTTCCCCACGAGAAGTATTGTGTACTGTATATGTAAACCTCGCAATATGACATCCCTGGCTTGGAATGCCCCTAGAGTAGTCATTTATTGACGAACTGGGTCAACAATTTCTTGTTATTTACCGTAATTATCGTACACGTACTTATTTTGTTTGTGAGTTGTTATAAGATTAGCCACATAGAATTCTCATAAAAAAATGACTTGCAACATAGTGATAGCGTAGGAAGTCTTGCAGGTAACTGCAAATTTCTTGCCACTTTGATGACTGTATTAGAGTTTTGTCTTTATTTGTTTCATTTTTCTCATCAAACTCATTGATATAGCAATCATATCATCTTCAAATATCTGTTGTATTGTTCATCTGGTCACTATATTTTATTTATTTAAGGAAATATATTTTTTTTCAGCCTATAACTTTGTTACTTTTGATATTGGTCCTATTGATTTTTTTTTCGTCATGTAACTTACGGACGATTTGTTCAAATTGTCAAGCGAAATATCATAATATTCTTTTCGAATTGCGAAATTTTTCATGATAAATAAATAAAAATATTAGAGTTTCTTTTGTAACATCAAAATTATTTCAACCCCGCGTAATACGCGGGTGTACGAACTAGTTGTCTTATATTTCCAAGTTCGTAAAATTATTGTTCTTAAAACACAACCCCTAAGTCAATATCTTTAAAAACATTATTCCCCAAGCGCATCTGAATCATCAGGCTTTTTTTTTTTTTTTAATTATTTTTGATTGTGCCACTTTCTCAATTTAATCTAGTGATCTGATAGCTCTGATTTAACCATAATATTATCGGGGCGTTTACTAAAGAGAGGGCCACAATATCAAGTCAAATCTGCACATACACGTCACATGTACATTTTACTTTGATTGCTTTCAAAAAAAAAAAAAAAATTACTTTGATTCATTATTTTGTATTTCATCATCTATTATTAAACTATTAAAGCATAATCAACCTATGATAAAATTAATATATGAAATATATACAGGAAACTACTTGTGTATGAGGTCATCATTATATACAACTTCCAAGCAATATCTCGCTTTCTTTTCTGAAAGATTCATTATATCTCTCTCACTTACATATATTATATACTAACACAACTCCTGATCATTTTTCTTACAAGAATAATGATTAAATCAATCTCTAACATTACAATCCCATGTGCTTACCACTTTCTAAGCCTAACGAGGCTTAATGTCTCAATCGTCGTACCTCCACTTGAAGAATTCATTTTCGTAGTATCTTTTCCAGCAGCTTTCGCAATTGCTTTCCGACTAAAAGATGCAAACTTGATTCCCGTCGCCTCCTTCCAGAACCTTCTACTGGTATCCTTGAACTTCGCCGTCACCGGAGCAGTGACGGTGATGTCGCTCCGGCGGAAACACCCAAATATCGCTCGGTACTGCCGCCGGTTAGGAGTTGTTTCCTTCGTGCTTGCTGCTGGAATTTTGTTACAACTGACGAATTGGACCGCCCCGATTAAAAATGTGAATATCATTTTACAGGCCCGCCTACAACGATTAGTCTGTACGAGCTGACCCGCCCTTATTTTAAAAAAATATAGTATATGCAATATCTGATTTTTTTTTTTGAAACTTTAAATGCTGTGATAAATTGATAATAATGTCATTAATAATTTTTTTCCACTGTCGACAACTTAATCCTTATGTTTTAAATGTGAAGCGGAGGTAAATGGAATGAGATCACCTATTTTATAATTAGTGTTCAATTTTGTATTTTATAATATGAATGGATGACACGTGTAATAATAAAAATATCCAACAAACCACACCATACACTAGGTTCATGTGTTAAAGATCTAAAATGGTGAAACATCAATGAAATACGAAAAAATGAAACAGAGAATCGAACGGAGAGGTTGACCCGATCAATCCTAGCACTTTCGGTTAAATTGGTTTCGATCGGGTCTAAACGTTATTCAAGCATTTGAGCCAGTATGATGTCATAATTATATATAATCAAATATATATAAATTATAGACAAATTATTTATATTTATTTAAGACTACGTCTTGTATGCACCCAGGTGCACTGTGCACTCATAGTATATTTTAGAAACGTATAACTTGTTATATTAAAAAGTGCAATTTATTTACATTGAAGCGTGCAACTATTAATATGAAAAAATAGTTGCACGATTAAGTGTAAATAAGTTGATTTTTTAGTATAACAAGTCGCATGTTTTTAAAATACACTATGAGTGCATGATGCACTTGAGTGTACATGAGACCTACTTTTATTTAAATAATATCTGTCAAAGTTTATTTTTTAAAATAATTTCTCTAAACTGCAAAATAGCCCCTAAAATTTGTAAGATGGAACTTTCTATAAGTATTAAAATCTTGTTGAATAGCCCTTGATTATTATTTTTCCAAATAATGTCAAAGCAACTTGTTGACTGATTCAACCGGTGAGCGCTTTTTACCATTTTTCCCACTTTTAAGTGCTTTTTGGGTATTTCGAAAATCAAGCAGTTCAACGTTTTGAATCGATTTGTTATACTTAGCTAGAAGCGGTCGGACAAGTCCAACCCGTTTTTTAAAACATACTCCCTCTGTTCACCAAAATTGTGCTCATTTCATTTTGATATGCTGTATGGAAAGGTAAATTAAGTACGTTTATGAATATATTTTTTTTTATTTTCATCGTCCAACAATCACTTAATTTACTCAAGTTTCGGTGGACGGAGGGAGCAACTTAATTTGACATGTTAAATTTTATGAGCAACCTCGATCGGTTTCCAAAATAATAATTATGAGCAGCCTATCCTATGTAATATTTTTTTATAATTAATCTAGGTAAATTTATTCGATTGATTTTCAAGATGAGTGGGTCTCATGTGCACCCGGGTGCACCGTGCACTCATAGTGCATTTTAAAAGCATGCAACTATGCAAAACAGAAACGTGCAACTATTTCAAACAGAAGCATGCAACTATGTTCCCATATTAACAGTTGCACTTTTCTTTGTAAATAAATCGCACTTTTTAGCATAACAAGTTCCATGCTTCTAAAATGCAGCATGAGTGCACGGTGCATTCGGGTGCATACAAGACTTAGCCTTTCAAGATATATAGAAAAATCAATAGATTTACGGGTTTAAAACAAAATATACATTTAACATTCCATAGTATTTTCTAAATGTCGAGAATTTAAATCCCACGAGTCAAAAAAATTTGAGGATCAAAATTGAGTTGGGTCGGATCATATATGCAATGTTACTGTACAATATAAGTACTCTTCAATAGATGAGTAACATTTGTGTGCACCAATTGCACAAGATGTAATTGATGCAATTTGATTCAATTTTAATTTGGATGAATTATCTACACCCTAAACACTAAATCATGACATATTTTGGTCAGGTGAACCATGAACCACTCGGGACGGGTTTGGATCGGGCCCGAAAAAAAAAAAGAAAAAAAAACCGAACTAGTAAAAAATAAAAAAATTGAATTGTAATCCAATTGCACCAAATCAAAATTAGTGCAAATGGTGCACATGAGAATTTGCCTCAATAGATATGGTTTCAAATTTAACTAAAGGTGAAATGTACTACTTTAAAAAAATTAAAATGCTTCGTATTAATGTAAAAAATTTAAAACTGATGCACTTTATTACTATTGAAAAACGATATCGATAGTGCGGCGAAACAATCTCAAGAAATCTTTTATGTTTTATTTATTATTTTTGGTACCCTAAATTTCAAATCTTGGGTTCACTGTTGCTTCTGCGTCTGCCACAGGTAGACTTCATTGTTGCCGGAAATTTTTCAGCGTTGAATTTTTTTCGTTAATTTGGTCTGATTGAAAATGTTGGCTGACTTTTATTTTTCTTTGGACCTGTTTGTTTTGTTCTATATAATGGAGTTTGGTGATAGTATCGGATTTATTTCGTTTATATTGACTTGAAACAAATTTAGTGGGGTGAAATTGATTATGATTGCATAGGATTATGGGTAAAAAGTAAAAACAGATTTGATAGTTTTGTATATGAATACTTCTATTTAAATTATTTATTTAGAATTTGAAATATAAAAATTAGGGGGAGTATGTTTTTACTTTAATCAACTTGAAACGAGAATAATATGAAATGTTATTATCGAGACCTCCTGAATTATCGGGGCTTCATGTTTTCTTTGACCATGAATAGAGGTGGCGTATCGTAACGTACTGAAAATAATGATGCATATCGTATACCGTATCGATATTTTTGGTATTTAAAAATTCATACCGATTTTATATACCAATACTCGGCGTACCGAGAAATTCGGTAAATAATATATAAATACCTAACGTACTGAAATTTTCGGTATATAGAAATTTCGAAAGAAATTGATATATACCGTCCCATACCGAAATATTGGTATATATAATTTTTTTAGCGAAATACCGATTTTTTTGGTATATTGAAATATCAAAATTTTAGAATGCATACTAACATATTGTACCGCAATTTGAATTTTTTTTGACTTTTTTTGTTATTTTTCAATTTGATAAGTACGGTATACCAAATTTTTCATTAATTTTTCACCCTAACCATTATGGTAAAGAAGTGATTTTTAGAAAAGGACGCAGAAGTTAAGAACAAAAGAATTTTAGGAGACAGTTTTATACGTGGACGGAGTACAAATTAGAACTAATCATACATTTTTCTTTCCTAAGTATTAAAACATTATTGCCCAAATTACGCTCCATCTCATTGTAAAACCGTTCTACGCAAATTCATTATTAAATGTAATACAATTAAAAGCCATTAATTCGTTCAAATCCAAATTACATGTTATCTGCCACAATTTATGCGCACTCAAATGATTATCACTCTATAAAAGCCACACTAATTTTGTTTACAAGATATCAAAACTTTGAAGAGACCAAACACTTGCATTGCATCAAATAAAAAATCCCCCATTTTCCACTAGACAATGAACAAAGTTTTGGTTATCTTCGTTCTTTTAGCTTCAATATCTGGTAATTAAATCATATTTATATTTATATTCTTTATTATTCTTTAGTGATCGTTAAGATTAGTCTAATAAAATCAATTAATAAATATTATAATATTAATGTAATTGCAGCTTTGAACGTTGCGGCGGTGCCTTGCAGAATTACTGAAGACTGCAGACCCTATTGTGCAGGATTGACTCCACTGTGTCTTCAAGGTGTTTGCCAATGTATTTTAAACAAATTTAACGCCAATGTTGTACATAAGTATCAAAGGAAATTAGCTAATTTCAATGTTTGAATTTGGTTATATATAAGATCGATAATGTAAGGTTATTTTTGCGAAGAATTTCGGAATAAAGAGGTTTAATTTGAATTTTTCAATTTTGTATCGTCCATCGTTTGAGTTGGGTCGGATCATATATGCAATGTTACTGACTTACTGTACAATCGATATCAGTACTCTTCAATAGATATGGCTTCAAATTCAATTAAAAGTGAAATGTACAACTTAAAAAAAAAAAATTAACATGCTTCATATTAAGGTTAAAAAATTAAAATTGATGCACCTTATTACTATTGAAAAACGATATCGATAGTGCTGCGAAACAATCTCAAGTAATTTTTATGTTTTATTTATTATTTTTGGTACCCTAAATTTCAAATCTTGGGTTCACTGTTTAAAAATGTGGGCTGAATTTTATTTTTCTTTGGACCTGTTTGTTTTGTTCTATATAATGGGCCTTCGTGCTTTTTGAGTAATGTTGTATTAGCCCTCTTTGGGGTTTGGTCATAGTATTGTATTTATTTCGTTTATAGTGAGTTGAAACAAATTTAGGGGTGTGAAAGTGATTATGACTGCATACAATTATGTGTATAAACAGATTTGATAGTTTTGTATGTGAATGATTCTATTTAAATTAATCATTTAGGTTCAAGTGTGGATAATTCAAATAGTTAGAGTTTTAATATTTGAGACTCTGAGGTTTTGGGTTTAAGATACAGAGAAAAAATATTTATTCCCTCTTGTAGTGGTCCCCCTCTTGTGAGGTGATAGTTCCTCTCTTGTGGGGTGATGGTTCCCTTCTTGTGGGGTTGTAGTGTTGTTGTGGTTTCGAGTTGCAATTTCGGGTGGTCCATCTTCTGTGGTGGTTGCAGTTCTGATCTACAACGAGATGAAATGATGTTGTCATGTGTTCGGTGGTAGAAAAAATTATTATAAATTTGTAATTAATTATCACATGCAACTATTGAAATTGATTACCTTTTAAAAAAAATTAATCATTTAAAATCTATAATTTAAAAAATAGGAGGAGTATGCTTCTACTTGTTTCAAGCTTTTCATTAATATTTGACTCTATACAAATTTTTTATGAAAAAATTATTAATAGGTCAAATGTGATTGCATATATAGTTAAAGTTGCACACTAAAAATGCAAATATTACTACATGTATGCAATCATTTTGTATATGTTAGTAAGTTGCAATCCTGAAATGTACCTATCACTAAATATTTATTTTTTTATCAAACACTCAATATCTACTTTTTATAATATTTGCAAATATTTATTATTTTTATTATTACACAAATTTTTCTCACAATCACCAAATTAAATCACTTTTTTATAAGCACAATTTTTTGAAAAAAAACCCCTTACTCCATGGAAGGTTAAGTTGGTGTAGCTGTGTAGGCACCGTGTTAAAGTGTAATGTACGTAAAAGTTCTTCATTTTGATTGTTTACTGTTTAGATGCTAAATATGGGTCCTTATGCCTCAAATATGATCATTGTCTAATTTTTATATTATAAGTTAAAGTGAACAAGTGTTTTTTTTTTTTGAACTTTACGAGATTATGGATATTGACATTATTAATGTGATTAAATGAGATTGATAATTACTATAACTCAAGCTCAATGGAGCTCAATTTTTTGAATTCAACCGTAACTAAAAGTAAAACTCGAAATACTCAAGTTAGACTTGATTTCATTTCGATAACTTACATAACATTAATTAGATATTTTTTATTTATTTATAATCAACATACATTCTTAAATAATTAGTATATTATGGTTAAAATAGTAAATTATAATTTATGTGAGCTCGATTAAGTTCGATTAAACTTGTGAACCTATCGAGTCTAATATTACTGAATTCGAGCTCGACTTGATTAAATTCGAATTAATTTCGAATTATATTCAAATTGAGCGCGAGTAGCTCATGCATGTCAGCCTCAACTCATTTACATATATATATATATAGATAGAATGAATTAAATTAGAAAGGCTGAACTGCAAGGAAAGACGCGTTTAAATTAATTATTATTTTTTGCAAGTGCGTTTAATGCAATATTTAGGGGATATTTGCATGCAAAAAAATATCCTCTTGAAGAAAATTATTAAAATTAGTAATTATGAGAAAATTGATTAATAGTAAAAGTTGTTGGTGTTTGTAAAAAAAATTCAAAGAAAAGTTGATAGTATTTGCAAAAGGAGTTAATAATACTTAAAAATATTCATAAGCTACCAAAAACACTTCCCTTTCAATTTTTAGCTTATAAATAATATGAAATCCTATTAATCATAGTACTCTACCTTTTATTCTTTCAATACACTCACATCATCTACCTTTTTTTTTCCTAATACACTCAAAATAATATAATAATATCACATCAATCATCTTTTCCACCATCCTACCCTATAAAATCCCATAACAAACATACATCTTAACTATTCATCAACATTTGAAATACTAGGATTTCAAAGTTCGGGATTTTTCGCGCCCACTATAAGCTCGAAACAAACATACCCGAAGAGACTTTATATAAGACGACAACATAAATGAGATGATGTTCCACTTAAACATTTGGGGACAAGTTAGAAGAGACTTAATTTTATATAAGACAACATCATAAATGAGATGATGTTCCATTTAAGCATTTGAGAATAAAATAAATATTACACGTCAATTTTTTGGGGATAGATATATAAAATAGGAAAAAGATCGAAGCTTAATTAATATATTTGATCTAATTAATAAAATGGGGTAAAATATATATAAATAACGAGATTGAATTAATTAAAGAAACTAATAAAATAATAATGGATGGACCTTGCTTGCATATGGTAGCGCCATATAAGCGGTTGGCATATGATCAAATCCGTACTCATACTATATCATTTTTTTTAATAGGACTCATACTCTATCATTGATTCATTATGTTAATCCAAATATCATTTTCTTATGATAGTCTCCACCCTCGCAGTTCTAGTGTGTATATGTATAATTGTCATATCATTAATATATGTATATATTATTATTAAATATTTGGAAAATTGATATTTTTGTCCTGTAAGTTTGACC
The DNA here is from genome assembly GCA_037126765.1 of Stenogyne calaminthoides. Taxonomy (NCBI): domain Eukaryota; kingdom Viridiplantae; phylum Streptophyta; class Magnoliopsida; order Lamiales; family Lamiaceae; genus Stenogyne; species Stenogyne calaminthoides. The sequence continues at coordinate 31,980,391 of JBBCBC010000014.1, forward strand.
TATTTTAATTTTGGTCCTAGTAATTTTGTATTTTTGATTTTGATCCTATAACTTTGTAAATTTTGACTTTTTTGTCCTACAACCTGCTATCAAAGGTAGTCTTCCAGGTAAATCTGGCGTGAAATTTTAATTTTTTTTTATTAAAGTAAATATACAATTGAGCGAAAAACAGTTAAATTCCTAATTTGAAGCCCTGAAGCCCGCAAAACACTTAAATCCCTAATTGGAAGCCCTGAAGGAGCAAAAAACACAAACGCCGCGATTAAAAGCAGAACACCCCCAATTCGTCTTCATCAGTAGTTACACGGTGAACAAGGCACAGGTTTAATAAGCCTAATTAGATGAAAAAGAGAAGGAATATTATCGGTAAGGAAGACAACATAACCAAAGATGATAGAGGGGTAGACTCTTGAAGAATGAGAAAGGGGGTGGGTCCGGTAGACTTAGAAGATGTTGAATCGGGAACGAGCTGTGGCTGAAGCTAAAATGTGGAAGAGAGATTTGATGAGAAGCAGTTGAGTTTTGAGTAAATGCTTCTATGGGTTATTTGTAAAGTTTTAATCTGAAACCTGTGTTGTTTTTTTCATCTTCTTTTGTTAAGCCTCAGTTATTTATCATGTAGATTGTTCTGTTGTTAATACTTCATTAATCTTCATTAACCAGTAGTTCCTCTCTTTGAAATATTATTGTCTAATTTACGTCATACCATACTTCTTAATTTGATCTGAGACGAGAAATAAGTTTAGGCGAATTGGGGGTGTTCTGCTTTTAATCGTGGCGTTTGTGTTTTTTGCGGGCTTCAGGACTTCAAACTAGGGATTTAAGTGTTTTTCGGTCAGCTGTGTATTTATTTTAATTTAAAAAAAAAAATCACGGCAGATTTACCTGGAACTAACTTTGATAGAAGGTTGCAGGACCAAAAAGTCAAAATTTACAAAGTTATAGGACCAAGATCAAAAACCTAAAATTGCTAGGACCAAGATCAAAATTGGTCAAACTTACAGGACAAAAAATATCAATTTTCCCTTAAATATTTATTTATTTATTTTACAAATATCGTAAGATCATGAGTTCGAATCACCATTTATCCGATAAAAAAAACTATCATATAATGAATGCATATCTAAATATTATTGGCCGATTTAACGATATAATGTTGGCCTGAAATCATTAAACTTTAGAGTAGGTCTTGTGTGAAAATTTTCACATATCAAAATATTCTATTTTGAGAATCATAACATTAATAAAACGCGTGTGTATAAATCAAATAAGAGTTTTCAATTTTTTTTCTTTATTAAAAAAAAAATCAGCTCCTCTTTGAAATTGAATCCTTGTCACATAAATAAGAAATAAATAAAATAAATAATATAAAAGCAGACCCAACATATTAAATATTTATTAAATAATTTTTTCATTAATTTATCAAATTTTTTTTACTAAAAAAAACAACTTTTCTTTAAAATTGAACCCTTGTCACATACATAATAAATAAATAAATAAAATCACATAAAAGCAAACTCAACACATTTAATATTTATTAAATAATTTTTTCACTAATTTATTTAGCTTTGCTCTTTAGTTATGAAGGGTACATGTAAACTAAAGCAGTATTACATGCAAAACATAACAATATTACATGTAACAGTATAAAAGTATTACACCGAAACATAAGAAAAAATTAAACATTTGAAGTGTATTAAATGCATAGCTGAAACAGTATTATAATTCATAATTAACAATTATTAATGTCTTCTACTTTGATTTCAAATAAGAAAGTGAAGCAATATTACAAGCAAAACATAACATTATTACTAACAAAACACAATAGTATACATGCAAAAACATAACAGTACTACAAAAAAAAAACGATATTACAATCTAAATATAAGGAAAATTAAGGTAAGCTATGAAGGTTATCTAATCAAAACAGAACAATACTACAATAAAAAAACATAATTTTAAATGTATTATATATAGGTACAATTTGTAAACTGAAGTAATAATAAAAAATATTTCCTTGTATACTTGAATCAACTAGATAATTAGAGTTAATCCTATTTTCATTCATCAATCAAATGTGAATGTAATCTATAAATAATTAAATATATATGCCTAATAAAATTAATAAACACAATTTATTATTTAAAAAATCTCAATCTTAAAACATTTAATGGGTTGTAGGATATTTTCCCTCCTATCTTAAAGGCTTGGGTTCAATTTGTGATGTGATAATATATTTTTATTAAATATACATCATTAATTAAAATGAAAAAAACACAAGTGTTTTTTTTTTTTTTATCGGGCAAAGTTAGATATTAGTTGTTAGTAGTTAGTATACCAAGCACTCAAATACTCCATGAAATCGCCAATCCACCTTATAAATCCCATAACTCCAAATTCGTTCCCAAAGAAAATCGAACATGAGTATTCCACTCAAATGAGAAGCTCAATGGCCAAATGGGCTAAGCCACCTAATTTTTTATTTTTAAAAAACAACACAATTAGTTGTTAAATAGAAAACCTTAAGCATTATAATTAGAGCTATTATGGAAGAGTGGTCAGGCTTTCTTCGTTGTGCCTGTTAGACCTGTGTCAATTGTCAGCTATTTAGCTCTGTACATAAGGCAGTCCTGCTTTAGCGGCTATTTAGCTCTTTAAATAAGGAAATCCTGCTAGAAGCGGCTATTTAGCTTCTTTCTTTTTTTTTTAAATAAGACAATTTTCATATATTTTTACATGTGAAAATTTTCACATAAAATTTTGTCTAAACTTTATACTTGTATGATTTTGGCATGAAATCAATAAGTTTTGGGAAAAATTCAATTTTGGTCACTAAATTTATCTTTTTACAATTTTAGTCACCCAAGTTTATCCACTTTTAAAATTGGTCACCCAAGTTCATTTTTCCTCTCACATTAGGTCCTGCCGTCAGTCAACTCGTCTTTGACTGACGGAATTAACGAGAAAAAGTGTGAATTCATCCTAACATCCCCAAATCGAAATTCCAGCCTCTTTCCCCCTTTTACAAAAACCCTAATTTCTAATTTCAGCCTCTCTCTTCCCCAAAATGATAATTCCAAAAGATTCCCTCGACGATAATTCCAAATTTCTCTCTTCCCCGATGATAATTCCAGCCTCTCTCTTCCCCCAGCGATTCTGGTTGTTAATGGCGAGATGGGATAAATTTGAGTCTGCACCCCAATACGGTAAACCTTCAATTATAATTTACAATTTACTAGCTGATTCAAGTTTGTCGCACGAGTGATTGGTTGAGTTTTATATTTTCAACAAAATTCTTCACACATAAAGTTTCAAATGATTCTGGAATTTTAATATAATTCTGAATTTTTGAATTTTTTTATTTTTGCAGATCCAAAAACCATTCTCAAAAATATAAACGGGAAACAAAAAGTTCACTCAATGAACAAATGAAATTTCAAAACTCTAACCAAATCAAAGCCTAAAATTCAAGAAGCAGAACAGTGCCTACAGAATTTGGAAGTCGTAAGCAGGACACTTTGTTTCCAACATAAACAATAGCAAAACTCATATAACTCAAGAAACTTAATATTAAAATAATCTAGAAGAAATGGTTTAACTTCTTTTTAATTTTCTTTTCGAAAAAATTTAGCCAGATACTTGTTCTATATCCATTATATGCAACATGGTATGTGAGAATTATATTGGGAACAACATTTAAGACTACCAATAGACTCAACAATTTTTAATTGATTATTAAAACTGAAATAACTGATTCTAGCATAAAATTTAGATCAACAATGAAATAACCAGTAATCATAATTATTCAAGGTTCACATTCATTCAGTAAAATCAAATACTTACACAACACACATTTGGTAATTAAATCAAACTTGGATCAACAATCAAATCACCAGTAATCATAATTATTCAAGGTTCACATTCATTCAGTAAAATCAAATACTTACACAACATACGTTTGGTAAGTAAATTTCCCTTTAGATTAAGTTATTAGTAGTCGCTGAAACTTGAAACTATAATTCAAACATTTATCTACTACCCTCCAACACCTTGAGCATACAAGGTCAAAACAACTTGTATTTGGATGAAAACACCAGCAAAGTTGTATTTATCAAACATAATTTCAATCTGAAATAAAGATGAACTGAAAATTAGATTATGAAATATGTTAACACTGAATTACAAGTAGAAGACTCAAATACATCATAGTAATAAAATCAACTCACCTTTTATTTATCAAATTAGATGAAGAAATGCGTCGTAGAAACCCTGCCACAAGATTTCATGGTGTGGGAACCTTGTCCACATGGGCTTAAACTTTAGATGACCTAATGAATTAGATTGCTACCTTGAAAAAGAGAACCTTGTCCATATGCTTCGACTTAACTCCCACCGTTGCCTCTAATAATAATAAATGCATCAAATAAATCCATTAGACCTTTTACAAATTCTGAAGGCAAGTATAGGGTTCTCAGATCATAATTTGCATCCCTAGGGCGCTTGGATTGACATATAACCATACGGCTTGTGCAATAAAAGAAACCAACTCAAAAAATTGTACCAAGTAAGAGTCTTTGAATGCACATCATTAGTTTATGAAACACTCACGTAAACACTTAAATTTTTAAATCCTAATCAACATGAACAGAATCTCACGTTTCAACGCTGTATAAGCATGATATTCACTCACTATATTGTTCAAAAGTGCGCACAAATCTTTCAACCCACCAATTTACTTCGTAGATGTCAAATTGTCAATTTAGTAATACCATTTAAAATCCCCTATACATTAAAAAGGCATACATATATATTTTCCCATAGTAAAAGTAAAAAATTGATTGAGACTTAGAATGAGGCAAAGTCAAACCACATATTGGATCTATGTGTTCACCTGTATATTTTTTCAGAGTGATTTTGCTATTTCAACTATCAACCGACTCACCAAAACTAATCAATCATTAAAAAATATATAAAACTTAATAAGTAAACAAATCAGATTTCCTGATAATTTTGATTTACTGTCTAAAGAAAACGCTAGAGCAACTACTACATGCTTAAAAAATGTGTAGTAATAAGAAATACATTATATTTCTTAAATGAAATAAAGTGTATTAAAGGTTAGTGCATGGAAATTATTAGGTGCATAGAACACTATTTTTTGTGCCTCAAATCAGACTTGCGTATCTCAAAGCATTGCCAACTAAGGACAATGGAAACTTCAACCAAGGAATAATAAAATCTTACATGCAAATAATAGAAGAACTAATGGAGAACTTTCACATTGATTTGATTATTGAGAATAAAGTGGGTTCTTCGTAATATATGTGTGTGTGGTCAGCACTGGGGAACGAAAGTGAACACGTGCCATTCTAACGGAGCCTTGATTTCTTGTCCTGTATCACAGACAATAAAAAATAAATGTCATCTTCAGCTAATAACATTTGAGAGGGTCAGGGTTTTTAAAATAAAATAATTAAAAATTATGTCAAGTAAAGAAATATCGAACTGGCAACCAGATAGGAATCACTCAAAATCTTCAGCCTGTGCATTGTGCGGGATTTCAAGCAGTATAAGCTGAAATACGAAGATAAAAATCAAACAAGCGTATGACGTATAATATAAATATCCTATCCAGATAAACAATTTTGGAAAATTTTATTAATAAACTATCCAATAGTATAAAAATGAAAAAGTATGCATTAGATTCAGGACTAATCCTCACCGCTTTCCCATCATATGGAGAAACAATATCCCACTCTACTTTTTCAGCCTGTAATCAAGTGTGTAAATGAATAAAAAGCTCAAGGAATGTCAAATAAATAGAAGATTACGCAGCAGCATATAAGAATCTACCCTCTGCAGATTATACAATCGATTCTTCCTAGAAATTGTCTTCAAAGCAGTTCTGTAAGAAGCGATATTTTTTGTCAACCAATCATTAAATCTAAAGATACCTAGAGTAGATTGGACTGATTGGTAAAAATAAATGTTTTTGTTCATTTCATCAAGCATCAAATTTTGAAACACATGGGAATCATTATTCCTAACATGTTTTTGTTCTGCGCTTGCGACGCCGGATATTCTCCACGGCCTTTCGGCGTCGGTTAGGGCATCGGATGAAGGGGACAGAGATCGCCGCTAGCGTCGACTAGAACGGCATCAAGACGGCCAGGGATGGATATTCTCGCGACGGCCATTGAGGTTCTGGTCAAGCGGATCAAAAGAATAGTGAAAAAATAAAGGGGACGAAATTAAATTAAAATGTAATTTTAGGATGAAAATGTAACTTATGAAATGACACAAGGGTAAAAGGCTCAAGAAATAATTTACATACCAAACCTCTTTTTAAACTAGTATAGGTATAGATTATATTCTACAATTGTTTAAATTCCCATGACATGTACATTTATCGATATAATTCCATTTTACGAATCAAGTATTCTAATAATACACATATTATGTCTCGAGTGGTTTTGCCAACTATTGCACGCACAAATAGTAAGATTTAAAATTTATAAACATGTTTTAAAAACTTTTAAGCATAATTTAAATCAAATTTTTATCAATATTTCACATATTCATGAAAAATCAAAATATATACACAAACACTATTGTACTTGTACAATATGTCTCAAATTATATCAACATATATATGTTATTATAATCATGCTAACAATAACAGATGTGTGTATATGATAACACACATTTGTCCACATATTAATACAAATCTGCGTGTGTGTGCTTTCTGTTTGTTTTGCGTGATTTTTTTGGAAAAATACGATTTACCCGTGAAGGATTCATAATTTTTTTGGTCCTTCCTTGAATGTGCTAATATTATACAAGGGTGTTCGTCAAATATATAATGATCAGTAGTAATATTTCATATAAAAAACTATTTCATAAAAAGATTGAGTATTAGTTTTTAGGCTTGAACCATTCACTACTACACATTTGAGCTTGAGAGCTCCACTTGGAGAGCCCTTTTAAGAAGAGCTCTCCAAAATCGGCCTTGGAGAGCGGTTTTTAATTTTAAAAAAAAATTAATTAAAAAGCGGTTCGAAACCGCTCTGCAAGATCCCTTATAATGCGGTTTCCAACCGCTCTACAAGAACTCGAGCTTGGAATGCGTTCAGAACCGCTCTGCAAGAGAGAGCGGTTCCGAACCGCTCTGTAAGGGGCTTTTTGCCCTAATCCAGGCGCCCCCAAATCGCGTTTTTTTCATTTATGATATTATATCGATATCTTTTCTTCGTGTTTCCCCCGCATATTAATTAATCATCTCTTTCGACTCCCCCCCATTTCCGTCGCCCTCCTCCTCCTCTCGCGTCGTCGCCGTCGCCCACCTTCTCTCTTGGTCGTCGCTCTCCTCCTCCTCTCTTGGCCGCCGCCCTTCTCCTCCTCTCTTGGTCGTCGCTCGCGCGCACCTTCGCCCTCCACCTCCGACCCGCCGTCTCCGCCTTACCGCCGTCCTCCCCTACCGCCGCCGCCATCGCCACCTAGCTCCACTCGTGTACAGGTATATATATATATGTTGTGTATATATATATTAGTGTATATATGTTATATATGTTAGTGTATATATATATATTAATTAATGCATGTGTATATGTATATATATGTTAGAAATTTTGCTCTTGTTTTGTTCTTGTATATGTATAGAATATTTGCTTGAATTGCTCTTGAATAGAGAAATTTGGACTTGTATATAGAGAAACTTAGCTTGTCTAACTTAGCTTATATAGAGAAATATTTGGAATTGCTTGAATAGAGAAATTTGGACTTGAATTGGTAAATAGAAACTTAGCTTGTCTAAATAGAAACTTAATTAACTTGTCTAACCTTGTTTGTATATATGATTGAATAGAGAAATTTGGACTTGTATATATAGAGAAATATGTGTGGCTTGATTGTTGTTGGTAATTTGTGGATAAATTGTTAATGGTGATTTTTATGTTTATTTAGAGATGAATATATGATATGCATACCAAGTGTTTGATCAAATGCATGTGTAGGAATTTAAGCATAAATTAGGATTGAGATATATTTTTAAGTTGGTCGGTGATTTTTATGTCAATTTAGAGATAAATATATGATGCACACCAAGTGTTTGATCAAATGCATTTGTAGCATTTAAGCATAATTAGGATTGATATATATTTTTGAGTTGATTGGTGATTTTTTATATCAATTTAGAGATGAATATAAGATGCACACCAAGTGTTTGATCAAATGCATGTGTTTTAGATAGTTGCTTTAGATGATTGATGGTATATATATATATATATATAAATATATATTAATGTCGTGAGAAGAAACAAAACCTTAGGGCGTTAGGATTGTGATATAGCTTTTAATAAGAAAATGATTAAGAAGATACATTAGGATAAAAGTTGAGATCAAGTATGATTAAGTATATATACATTAATGTCTTGAGAAGCACTTCATATTGTCTTTCCTATAGGCATCTTTTTTTTTATATGGATCGAAAGTGGGTTCGAGCAGATGGATTATCAGATGAGTGCTTTACAAGTATGCTGGAAACAGTTAGTGGTCTACTGCCTGATGAAAATGTACTGCCTAAGAGAGCATATGATGCTAAACAAATGCTCAAGTCAATCGGGTTAACACATCAGAAAATTAATGCTTGTCCGAGTGATTGTATCTTATTTCGGAAGGAGTATGCAGACCTCGATGAATGTCCCAAGTGTGGGCTAAAGCGATATAAGAAAAATAAATCTCCAGCGAAGATGTTGTGGTACTTTCCAATAATACCAAGATTCAGGAGAATGTATAGTAGCGTTGTGGATGCTAGAAATTTGACTTGGGATCATGATGATAAGATCAAAGATGGAATGCTAAAACACCCTGCTGATTCACCCAGTGGAAGACATTCGATGTCAGGCATCCAGAATTTGGCATCGAGCCACGACACTTACGTCTTGCACTCTCAACTGACGGAATGAATCCATTTGGTATCCAAAGTACCAACCACAGTACATGGCCAATGATACTATTAGTTTATAATCTTTCACCCCAGTTGTGCATGAAGCGCACTTACATGATGTTGTCAATGTTGATATCAGGACCCAAACAACCTGGTAACGACATAGATGTATATCTGACTCCTTTGATAGAGAACTTGAAGCTCCTGTGGGATGAGGGTGTCGATGTGTATGATGCTTGTAGAAAGAAGAATTTCAAGTTGAAGGCCATGCTGTTTGGAACTATCAATGATTTTCCCGCTTACGGGAATTTATCTGGATATAGTGTGAAGGGGCCCGATGCATGTCCTTTTTGTACGAAGAAGACACATCACATTCGCTTGAGTCATTGTAGGAAGACCGTTTATATGGGACATAGGAGGTGGTTGGACCCAACACATAAGTACAGAACAATGGTTGATGCATTCGATGGCACAATCGAGACAGGTGAAACACCACGTTTGATGAAGAATATCGACACACAGTACGGAAAGAGCTTCGCAAAGAGTGTCCCCACTAGCGGTTGGAAGAAGGAATCAATTTTCTTTCAATTGCCCTATTGGAAAGAGTTGTATGTTAGACACTTCATTGATCTAATGCACGTTGAGAAGAACGTTTGTGCCAGCTTGCTCAATACTCTGCTAGCTGATAAGAAGTCCATGGATGGTTACAATGCAAGAATGGATATGATTGATATGAGAATAAGAGCAGAATTAAAACTTGTGCCTAGAGAAAGGGGTCAACCGTTCTTACCTCCTGCTGCACACACCTTGTCCAAGAATGAGAGAAAAGAGTTACTTCAGACGCTAAAGGATGTGAAAGTTCCAGAGGGTTATTCGTCCAACCTACAGAGACTTGTATCAGATGATGGCGTGAGACTGATGAATCTTGAATCGCATGACTATCATGTCATCATGGAGACTTTCTTGCCCATTGCAATACGTTCTATCTTGCCTGAAAATGTGCGCATAACCATAACAAAGTTATGTTGGTTCTTCAAGGCAATTAGTAGAAAGATCATAGATCCTAGAAAATTGCTTGGTTTTCAAAGACAGATTGTGGGGACGCTCTGTGAGCTTGAGATGTATTTCCCTCCATCATTTTTTGATATAATGGTTCACCTAACCATTCATTTGGTACACGATACAAGGATGTGTGGTCCTGCTCGTATGCGATGGATGTATGGTGTAGAGAGATATATGAAAGTGCTCAAAGGATATGTGATGAATATGTCAAGGCCGGTGGGATGCATTGCAGAACACTATTTAGTAGAAGAAGCAGTCGAGTACTGGTCTGAATTCATTCCGAATGTCGATGCAATTGGACTTCCAATTACTCGGTACACCAATAGGATGGATGGTGAAGGCATTACCGGTGGTCATGTTGGGATTATACTAGAAAGTATGCTTTTACTTTTGTATAATCAAAACTGAATTTCGGACTTATTTACTGAAATAAATTGTTTATCACTGATGCTTTAAATATTATCGAATGTTACATATATTTACTGCATAACTGTTCAAATAAGTCGTACGTGTTACATTTTAGTTAATTTAGTGATACCAGATCACAGAAGATTAAATTAACAGTCCCTTGTAACTAAAAGTACGCCATTCACGACCTAGATGGAAATGAACAACCCATCGTGAAAGGTTGAAGTGTAAGGCTCAGATTTGCTTGTCTTGACCAAGAGATTACACTAGTGCATGACCGATGCAATCGAATAGGACCTCTGGGAGGATAAATTCTTCTTAAATCAACAAGGAAGAATTAGACCTCGATGGTTCGTTATTTCTTAATCTTCGCCCCTTAAATAGGATCACGTGGGATTGGTAACTATTGCTTTGACTTATCATGGGTAGCGAATCAACGAGATTCAATACTTTTTATCTTGGGCAATATTATTAGTCACATGTGATTGCTAAGATTTAATCTGAAGAATCGTATTGCAAATCACGCTTGTCGATTTGCCTTTGGGAGGTTCATAAGCTTTATCATACCAAATCTTGCAAGTGGAATTAGTTTCCGGTTTGGATAATAATGTTGAACCGTTCCTTAACCAAGGACAAAATATATTAATTAACGGAAAGCTATTTCAAAGGGCTTGAATTAATTAATGGGCTAGATAATCTTAAACACGGGAAATAATGACCGGGAGCCATATTGACTGTAATATGAGTTAAGATGGATAGTGCAATATTAATTATGTAGTGGGATTAATTAATATTTATGGGCTTGAATAATATTGTGGCTCAATATTAGATATTCAAGGTCCATTAGAAGGTCCAATCTTAATTCTCCTAAAGGCCCCTAAGTAGCCCAACATATAGTCCAATAACTGAAAAATGTGATTAAAATAAAATAAATATTGTTGCTTATTTTTCCAATTAATTTCAAAAATTATGGATAAGTTGGGAGAAATATTTTCTTTGAATTTTGTTATGGAATGAAGATATGTATTCTTGGAATACAAAATTATCTCATTAAATTCAAGAAATCTCCCACTTGGTTATTCATAATAGGATTTTCGAAAATTTGGAAATATAGTGGGCAATAAAGATTTTCTTGATTTTCTTGAAAATATATTATGGAAGATATGTATTTCTTGAAATACAAGAATATCTCATAAATTCAAGAAGATCCAAATCTTGGAATCTTGCACACCCTATATTTCGAAAATATCCATAGCAATAGAGAATGTGGGATTTTGTGGAATATTATAATTATGGGAGAAAAAATATAGAAGATATATTCAAGATTTATTGGAGATCAAGAAAAGATTTTTCCACATTATTTTAACCTAAAATTCGACCACCTCATGCTCTATAAATAGGGGATGATTCTTTCATTCCCAAGTACAATTCCATGTGCTGGAAAAATTAGTAAATCCACAAAGGTGGTGCAACATAATTTATTTTCCTTTTGTTAAATCGTTCACAAGAGTCCTTCCACCTGATAGTCGAACGAGGGCTAAGGGAATACTTGGGAAGTTCTTTTGGTTAGTCTAATCTGCCAGATCACTGCCATCCCAAGAGGTACGTTCACGTAAACTCGTAGAATTCCGCATGCGTAGGTTTTACGTGAATAATTATATGCATGATATGTTGTTCAATTATTATTTGAATTAATATAGGATTAATTCATGCTAGTAATAATTATAAGAATTAAATTTGTATTTAAATATTCACCCCGAATAGATCTGTGCAACTTATTCCCCAACAGGTCAATCTGTAAGTGTTAGTATGGAGGAACTAACACGGATGCACTTGTGCGTACTTCACAACACGGTCGACGTGCTTCCTTTTATTGACCTGCACATCCAAGCACTTGTTGAGACATTTCCCACTAGAGATAGATCATGGATTGAAGTTGAGTACAATCGTATGTTTGTTGACTGGTTCAATGGTTATGTAGGAAATATGTTGTCACGGGATAAAGAATCAGTGAATGAAAGAGTTAAGTGGTTGTCTAGAATGCCTGATAGACATGTGTATTCGTACAAGTGTTATCTTATTAACGGATACACATTTTATACCAGAGATCATGATGCCACAAGTACAATGTAGAATAGTGGGGTGTCCATTACTGCAACTGCAGGGGATCAATTGAATACTACTTACTTTGGACAGATTGTCAACATTTGGGAACTCGACTATGTTGTACGACAACCAATCTTCGAGTGCAGTTGGGTGAGGATCCCGTTATTGAAAGATCTGAGTTCGTACATGTTGATTTGAAGAATGTGGGATACATAGATGACCCTTACATAATGACCAGTCAAGCTCAACAAATTTTCTATGTCCCCGACCCAGTTAATAAGAAATGGTCCATCGTGGTTCTGTCAAACAAATTTAACAGTAGTTACTAGATTAGCGACCACGTCGATGAAAATGTTGACATTATCGATGATCCTTTTCAGAACTTCACTCATTTTGTACCCTCTTTCGATGATCTTGCAAATTCACGCCCGTACCAGAGAATAATTATCGATGAGGATGAATATGACAATCCGGATCTTGTTAACATTCATGGTCATGAACGAGAAAAGTCAACCAAAAAACGAAAAAGAAAACAAGTGCTAAAAAGAAATGTACGACTTTATTGAATGTATTTGCTTCTGCTTTATTAAATGTTGTTTCTTTTGCTTTATTGAATGTTATTTCTTCTGCTTCCTTAAATATTGTTTATTTTTTGTTTATTAAATGTTGTTTCTTCTGTTTTACAGGATCATGTCTTATCTGCCACATCCCGGAGATGATGGAGATGATGATGGAGTACATTTAGGAGATCATAGTGGAGATTATGATGGAGATCATGGTGATGATGATCGACATCATATTGATGACTTGGGACAGGGTGACACTTCTGCTCCCACCACTAGCAGCTCTGGGGATAAGCCTTGATGAGAGGTATAGTCATGATGTCTTCTGTTAAGAGGGCTCGTAGCAAGGGAAAACAAGTGCAGGTAATTTTATTACAATTGAACAGTTGAAATTGTAATTATATTGATTGATCGTTGAATCTAATTAAATAATATGTTATTGCAGTTATCATTCAATGAGTATGGACAGCCAATCGGTAAGAAGAGTGAGACGTTATCTTTCTACCTTGGAGCTGCAGTTAGGCGTATAATCCCTATCGTGCTGCCATCCAAGGACTGGCGTAGCGACAAACTCACTTCTTTAAAAGAAAGATTATGGGATGAACTTTCGGTATGTTAATTATATATATGCTTATTGATGCTTGTTGTATATATGATTACTAAATTTACTACATTATTATGTTATATGCGTACAGAGTACATTTCTCGGCCTTGATCATTCAAAGAAGAAGCAAATACTGTCGCAAGCTGGAGTATTGGCCAAGAATTTTCGGGCTTGGCTGAGAAGTCAAGCACGAGATCCGGATACTGGTCTCTACTCGGCTAGTCCGCCCGAGGCGTATAAGAATTGCCCGTCGGTGGCCCCATACTGGGAAGAGTTTGTGCGACGATCTATGGATGATGAGTTCCAGGTAAAATTGATAAATATAATTTAATGCCCTATGCTTTTCAGTGTTTATCGTATTTATATTATCTTTGTAGTTACTTATTGAGAAAAATCGCAAAACAACCCAAATCGATGGAGGCGCGATATCGCGGGTTCGAACAAAGGTTATGCACGCAGAAGAGAAAAATCAAAGTGAGATCAAAATCCTAACATTTAATTTTGTTTATATATTCACTTTTAATATATCTAATATGGGGACACGTTAATGACTATCGTAGAAAGAAGAAAAAAGAAAGCTGGAGAGAGTGAGCCTGTTATTGTTACCCGTTTCGAGTTATTTCAAGCTACCAGAAAGACTCGAGATGGGAATATTCCCGATTCCAGCGCACAACGTATCATCGAAGAAGGGGTAAGCTATCTATTAATTTTTCTTTGAATTACAAACTATTATTTATAAACAAATGATTAAATAATAATCTTTTGTAATTCAGGATCGTATATCCCAGACCATGACGCCCGAAGACATCCGCTGTGTCGGTACCGATGATCTACTTGGACGGGCTATAGGTCGTTAGGAGCATCCCGGTCGCTTAAGGAGTGTTGGCCGTGGCGTGACGAAGTCATCATTGACCATGTTACCTGCTCTTCAAGCCATGAATATGGTGGGTATACTTTCGGAAAAGGTTTGCCCAGATGGCTAAAGAGTTGGAACAGATGAGGTCCGAGAGACTGTCGTATCACGGAATGTCCTCGAGTGGACCAAGCTGTGAAAATAGTGTCGCTGATGCTATGTTTTAGGCTGATGCTAGGGATGATTTTATTGAGGCACTTCGAAACGACGTCCCGCAGGTATCAGATGTGTCTCACATTTATTTTCATTAAATACTAGTATATATATTAAAATTTTCTAACTAAATGTCTTATTCGAACAGTCATCGACCTCATGCTACCTTTATTTGGAGGATCCTACTCGGTTGGTGGCTACAGGAACGTTGCTCAATAACTCCGATGGAGTTATTCATGGTAGTCCCATCGCTCCTGGTTTCGTGAGAGTCACGCTCGATGTACCCATAATCGGAGAAGAGGATTCACCGGTGCCTAAATCAATTGATGAAGTTGTCACAGTCGGAATAGCGGTCGGGCACTTCATCGAATGGCCGGCCAACTTGGTCTCTCTCACCATGAAGGTAAATTTAATATATGTTATTAAAGTTCATTATCTTGTTTGTCGTTCTAAATAATGTTGCAAATTGATTGTAGAAACTGTCGACACCACAAAAGCCTAAACAGAAATCAAAGGGTGTCGCAGCCAGTCAGAGGGAGACAACGACCAGAGACTCCACTATTGGTGATCGCAGACTTGGTTATCCCTTGCCTGGAGATTTAGATCACGACTACACCGTACAGAATACGGTGCAATTGATATTGGAGTCCTCTGATTTCGATTTGATCACAGTTCCTATGAATGCTTACTTTCATCGGAATTCTATTGAAGAATAAATCACTCGGGAGCATGTGATTGAAGTCGTGAACGACCAGTGGTTGAGTGAAACGAGCATAGCCTTATACCTCAGGTATGTGTTTACTAATTAATTCTCAGTATTTACTTTCTATATAGTTTAATTTTCAAATTAAATATTAATTAGCGTATATATGTTGGTTAAAGATATTTGGGTGAGGTATATCTCTCCAGAGATCCTCGAGCATCTGGAATGTATTCCTTCATCTTCCCCCAAGTGTCTTGCTTAATGGCTGATAGGGCACATACCATGGAGTGGTTAGTTTCTCATATGCTGAGTTATATTGACAGAGATCATCTCATTTTTTGGCCAACAAATGTGGGGTGAGTACAATAAACATTTCGTTAAAATTTATATTCATAATATATATGATATTTGCACATATGCTAAATTTACAGTTAATTTTAATATTGTTAATATAATATATGAATCATTGGGTGTTGGTCGCCATAAATATGATCACATTAAGTGTGTATTTTATGGATCCAGCTGAGAATGGGTTGGCTTCAAATCGACCTGATCTCACTTCGTACATGGAAGCATAAGTTCATTTTTAATATTATAATATAATGATTTGTTTTACTTATTAAAATTATGCATATTTAATCTAACTTTTTTTTTAATTCTAATAATAATAGTGTGATGTCGATGTATCGGAGTCGCCTTCCTAATCAAGGCTCAAGAGCTAAATTTAATAAAGTGAGCTGGAATAATGTTAAGGTAAATTTAATTTATTAATGTATCAAATTAATATAAAATAATTGTAATTGTAATACGTGATTATATTGCTAATCAACAGGTACCGAGGGAAATAGATAGTGATCACTGTGGACATTTTGTGTGTTGTTATATTGAAGATATAATACGCACTTCTCAAACGGCGGTTCCTATCAACGTAAGTCAATT
Organism: Stenogyne calaminthoides; assembly: GCA_037126765.1. Taxonomy (NCBI): domain Eukaryota; kingdom Viridiplantae; phylum Streptophyta; class Magnoliopsida; order Lamiales; family Lamiaceae; genus Stenogyne; species Stenogyne calaminthoides. Next base: position 31,996,786 of record JBBCBC010000014.1, read on the forward strand.
TATCGATTTATTTAAATTATTATTAATTGAATAAAAATTCATACTATATATCTAACTATATTGATTAATTGATCGTTGTTTGCAGTTTGTCTATGATCGTCCGGTCAAGTCTTACTCCAAAACAAGAATGAACAAATGGAAAATGGATTGGACAGGGTACCTTTACAATCGATTCTTGTATAATTATAGATAGAGTGGGATAACTTAATTTTGGTAGCATATTACTTATATATATATTGTATTGATATACTTCATGAATGTTTTAATTTGTTATATTGGACGGATATTTATTTCATGATGTGTATGCGTTTATTAATTTATTTGATGTTTTGGTATTGGACGTATATATAAAATTTGGTAGTTTTGGTTTTGGTTTTATATATATAAGCAGGATTTTAAAAATATAAATTAAAAGTAAAAAAAAATAAAAATTATTGGACAGCGGTTAAAAACCGCTGTCCAAGTGTATTTATATATATATAAAAAAAAGGTTTAGACAGCGGTTTTGAACCGCTGTCCAAGTGAATATTCTTGGACAGTGGTTACAAACCGCTGTCTAAGTGGAATGCGGTTAAAAACCGCTCTCCTATTGCAATGCGGTTAAAAACCGCTCTCTTAGTGCAAAATCCTGGAGAGCGGTTTTTTATCAGTTGTCCAAGCTTGGACAGATGTTACTTGGAGAGCTGTTATAACCGCTCTCCAAGGTTATTTTTAACAGTTCTCCAAGCCCAAATCTGTATTAGTGATTTTAGCTCTTTTTCAGTTTACAATTAATATTTTAAATCATGTATATGAGTTGATATATTTTTTTACATGCATGAATAGAGTAATTTTTTTTATTGTTTTTCTATGATTCACAAAAAAATATAAAAGAACCGCTTGATTTAATTTTCTTAATCAAAGTATTACTCTACGAATAACAATTGTGAACGAAATTCTAATAATTACTTTTAATTCTTATATTAAAATTTAAAATAGACATACTTGAGTCACGAACAATCAGTTTGAAGAGAAAGCTGGTAAAGTTGTAGGGTATTATCAAATACTGAAAATAAGAAAAATAAATTTAATGTTAAAGAAGTATAAAGAAATATTTAAAAAATTAATATAACACCAAATATATCCAAATAAATTTAATGTTCATGCCTTTTTAATATGAACACAAGTTTATATTAATATTCATGCAATAAATGTTTTTGGTAGATAATACATTTTATGGTCAGCCATAAGTCCCTTGAACCATCAGTTGCGCAATAGACCCAAATGTTACACTCCGATAAATTTAATACAACAGAACAAAAAACGGTTTAGGGATATAATAATTTGTTTTATTAACATAAAATCATTAAATTCTCATTAATACCAACTCAACAACTTTATGCTCAGTCATAATATTGCAATTTAGCATTTATCTGCATTTAATTAGGTTGATCTATAAAAGCCACACTTTTTCATCGAAGTCGAACAGAACAAAAAAGTTTGTATTGCATAACATCAAACAAAAAAAAACCAATTCACCGGTTTGCAGTAAAAAATGATGAAATTCGTGCTTCTATTTGTTGTTTTGGGGTCTTCTGTTGCTTCAATATCTGGTATGTACTCAATTGTATTTATCTTTTAATTACTTAGATATCATCGGTAGTTGTGATATTGTGGCATTGGAATCAATATTTGAAAAACACCGTTTAATTTATGTATTAATGTCTATATATTTTGTTGAATATTATCTACAAATTAATTAATAGTATGTTCTTTTGGAGAATAATAATAATAATAATAATAATATATGATTGAATATTGCAGGTGAGACAGTAGATATGCTTCCGACAATAAAATGCTCAAGTCATAGATATTGCCAGGAGAGATGTCCACGCACTTATGAATGCCCGTGGTGTGTATGCTCTGCTGGTGTATGCGCACAATTCTGTCCTCCTCCCACCTCCAATTCCGGTCATGCACCCCTTTTGCCTAACAATGCCCCCCTCAATTATTAGTTGTGATTGGATTTTGAGTTTAAGTGACAATGACAATGTCTCTGAGAAATAAAATATTGGTATTTTCTGGGATCATATTCTACGATTGTTTGAATTCTGATTTACGTCTCATATATATTTATCAACGAATTAATTATATGAATATGAATATAGGGCACTTGTCATCCATTCGAAGCATGAAATATATAGTAGACGGAACACAATAGTACCAGGGGTTGGCTTGGTAGTGTAGGCTTGAGAATTAACTGTATGTTTCTCTTTAGATTTCAGGTTCCGAATTCCCAAAATGCGATCAATTCCTGAGACAAGTCATTTCATAAAGAGTTTGCCCTGGTTTGAAATAGGGTCCCATTAATGGATGATGAGTTATGATCCACCAATTAATCAATTTTTGGGCGAGAAAATAGATATTTTTGTCCTGTAACTTTGACCAATTTTGATCTTGGTCCTACTAACTTACAGTTTTTTTATCTTAGTCTTGCAACTTTACAAAATTTAACTTTTTCTTCCTATCACCGGCTAGTTACCTACAATAGCAGGTGACAGGACTAGTCGAATTTTTCTAAGTTACATGATTAAAATAAGAATCCGCAAATTATGATCTTGGTCCTCATGTAACTTTACAAAATTTAACTTTTTAGTCTCGTCACCTGCTACTGCAAGTAACTAGTCGGTGACAGAACAAAAATGTCGAATTTTGTAAAATTACAGAATCAAGATCAAAAATCATAAATTAGTAGGACCAAGATTAAAATGGGTCAAAGTTACAAGAAAAAAAATAAATCAAAATTCCCTTTTTGGCTGAATGCTAAGTTATAAATAAATATATATTTTGTTGATGGAACACAATATTAAAATAAGTATTCTATGAATCAACTGATAATACGCGTACGTGCTTCCGCAATCTACATCGTAATCAGTCTTCAAACTATAAACTTTTACTCTCGACTTACGCAAAGACATAATCCCCACAACATTGTAATTATCATCACACTCATTATAACCAAAACCCCATATATAATTGAACCATTCCTTCGTATCCAAAGACAGGGGAGGGCCGGGAGGCAATTTCTTTGATACTCTCAAACTAGGGCTCCATAAAAAGATATCAAAATCATTAATGGCAAGGCAAATTATCCCATTACAACAACCCACTACCCAAAAAATCCTACGTTGAAGGCCTTTCGTAGGAAAAATCAATGTCCGATGCAACAGTAATTTCGTGTTCAGGTAACAGCGAATAAACAGAGGTGTGCTTGAGGTTAAAGCTAAAATTGGGGTCGCGAATTGTGTATGATTCTGTGATTCGTGAAATTAGGGTTTATGGTTGAGAAATTGTGGTGGGTTTTGATGAATTGGGGACTAGAAATTAACGAAAGCCATGACTTGGAAACGCACCTGAATTTCAAGAGCTATTTTACGGAGCATTTCTTCGATAATTTCTGGAAAAAGACTGGGGTTTTCGATATTGATATTCTTGGATTGAACCCAATTTCGCGTGTCTTCCATTATGAAATTTCAATGGTCAATACTGAATACTCATGTTATGGAGAGTCGGAGACTATGATGAGTTCATATAGAGTTGCCCAAAGGAACCGGAACCGGATAAACCGAACCGAACCGGATAAACCGAACCGTGACGAACCGAATCGAAATGTATTACACGGTTCGGTTCCAGTTCCCTACTCATCTGAAATCGTAACGCCCGGTTCGAACCGAAACCGACCGTTGGAACCGAAATGACCCGTTGGAACCGGGCGGTTCCACGGTTCAACCGTGAACCGCCGGTTCCTGCCTATTTTTATTTTTTTTTTAATCAATGGTTGAGATTGAGTCAAATGTTACCGTTTTTTTGATCCAATGGTCTAGATTCAATATGAAAGTTACCGTTTTTTTTTTTTTTTTTTTTTTCCCAAACTCTATAAATACCCCTCATTTGTATTCATTTTCTTGCACCAACTTGATCCAAATTGATCAATTCTTCTTCATCTCTCTAATTCTCTTGTTCTAAGTTCTAACTTTATAAGCTTCATTATAGTTCATACTTCATATATTATCTATATTGATATATTTTATACATTATAGTATATAGTTTATATTATATACACTTTATTTTACTTTATATTTTATATTACATAAAATAAAATGTCAAAAAGAGGAGGACCATCATCATCTTCTAGAGGAGGAAAAAGAAAGAGTCCGATGACTTCCGATTTTCCTCCACCTCCTCCTCCTACTGCACAATTCAATATTCCATGGAGTGTGGAGGAAATAGAAGCGAGTCTTGGTCCCGGTTATGCGGATGCCACTTTTTCAAATGAAGAATTTCAACAACCTCGTGGTGGTACTCAAGAAAGTACTCATGGTCATGGACATGGTCCTCATGGAAACGAAGAAAATGTGGAGGAGGAGGAGGCCATTCCACCTCAAGGCGGAGAAAGAAAATGTAGAGTTCTTGCATCCGAAATATTCACCATTCACTTCAAAAAAGTGGTAACCAATGAGGTAAATATATTTAAAGTTTATTGTAAATATTGCACTAGTGTTTATCATTTTGAGAAAGGTGGTGGATATGGAACATTTAAAAAACACTTGTTGGCAAAACATAAAGAAGTCTTGGGAATGACTACATCTCAAACGCAACTACGTGGATTCACGGCGTCTTCTGAAGGTGGTGAAGTAAGTAATCCTACTAGTTTATTTAGATATAATGTTAAGGTTGCTAGAAGAGAATTAACTAAACTTATTTGTTCTAAACATCTTCCTTTTCGTTTTGCAAATGATCTTCGTTTTGAAAAATGGGTTACTACGGCTTATAATCCTTCGGCCAAAAAAATTTCACGGTCTTCTATTACTCGTGAAATTTATAAAATGGCTAAAGAAATAAGAGATGAAATGACTAGCATATTTTCTAGATTAATTCAAAAAGTTTCTAAATGTTCGGATATTTGGAGTGATCATTTTCAAGAGCATAATTATATGGGCATTACTTGTCATTGGATTGATGATACGTGGACAATTCAAAAACGTTTAATTGCATATAGAGGGTTTGATACTGAGCATACGACAGCTAATATTGCTCTAAAAATTCGTATGGTTTTGCAAGAGTACAACATTCTTACAAAAATATTTTCACTTTCATTTGATAATGCAAGTGCTAATACGGCTAGTTTAGATGAACTTATTGCAATTTGTCAACCATCAATTGGTGGTAGATTTTTTCATGTAAGATGTTTTTGTCATATTTTAAATTTGTGTGTTCAAGATGGTTTATCTTCTTTAAAAATGCATGTTGCTCCTATTAAACATGCACTTGGTTATTTGGTTAGACATCAAAAAGTTTTAAAAAGATGGAAAAGTTTTTGTGTAGTTAATAAACTTACTCCTAAAAAGTTTTCACTTGATGTTGCTACTAGATGGAACTCAACTTATAAAATGTTAAGTGCATCTTATGAGTATAGAAATGCATTATGTAATTTTTTTGCACAAGAACAATGTGGTATTACTTTATTTCCTAGTCAATGGGAATCATGTGCTACTTTATGTGAGATGTTGCAAGTTTTTAATGAAGCTACTACACAATTATCCGGTACGTATTATCCTACTTCTATTCTTGCTTTAGATCAATGTGTTAGAGTTGCAATTACTCTAGATTGTAGTGATCCAAATGAAATATTATATAATGCTATTAGTTCAATGAAAGTCAATGGATGAAATATTTTTTATATATTCCCGATGTGTTTATAATTGCTAAAATACTTGATCCTAGAGTAAGAATAGATGGAGTGCAAGAATTAATTTCTATATATTATGATGCTTTATTTCCTATTACAGATGATAACACCCCTTCTCCTATTGTGGTTGTCCAAAAATCTAAACAAGTTCTTATGGATGTTTTTAGAGAATATAAAATTCAATTTGGTCCTACTAGTGGTGATTCTACTAGTGTTCGTGGTGCTACTAGTACTACTAGTGGACGTGGTGGTACTCAATCCCTTGGTCGTGGTCTTTATGGTAAATTTTCCCGTTTAGATAATTTTTCTAAAGAACGATATCAACAACGTGCAACGACACAATCAAATATTTTCTTAGAAATTGAAAATTTTCTAAATACACCTTCTTTTGAGTATCAACCGGGAGAATTAGAAAATTTTGATATTTTAAAGTGGTGGTCGAGGAGATTAGATGCTTATCCGGTGTTGAGTATGATTGCAAAAGAGGTATATGCATGTCCCGTCTCAACCGTAGCCGTCGAACGAGCATTTAGCTTGGGTGGACATATCTTGAATGAAAGACGTTCAAGATTGACAGTTGAGCACTTGGAAAACCAATGTTTACTTGATGATTGGGTGAAAACCGAAGATCGAACACAAGATGAAGCTCTTAGCGCGGATTATAGCGAAGATATTGTGATCGACGACACAACCGAAACCGAAAGTGAAGCTTAAATCTTCTTAAGATTTAAGTCTTGAGGTAAGAAACAAGGTAAGAGAACTACGTGGGCTTTGATTCTAATCGGATACGTAGGCAACATAATTTTAAGTTTCTAACTTAAAATTTTCTAAGTTTAAAATTTAAAATTATGCCCAAGCCCTTTTTTTTTTTATCCTCTTTTCATTATTTGTAATTTTTTTAATTGTAATTATAAGTTGTACACTTGTATTTGTAGCATTAGCAATTTAGCATGTTACTTGTAAGTTGTAACTTTTAAGTTGTAAATTGTAATTTTTGTAATGTATTAAATTATTGTTTAATGTTTAAATTGTAAATTGTAAATTACTTGTAAATTGTATGTTTAGCATGTTTAGCATTAAGTTGTAATTTACCACATTAGCAATTTAGCATGTTTATTGTTTAAATTGTAAATTGTAAATTACTTGTAAGTTGTAACTTTTAAGTTGTAAGTTGTAAATTTTTTGAGTTGTTTGTTATTTGTAATTTTGTATGTTTAATAACATAAGATTTTGCTTCATCTTCTTTAAATTTACTTCAATTTATTTTTTTTATTTGTATTTTGATAAAAATTTAAAAAAAAAACGGTTCGGAACCGTGAACCGGAACCGTTGGAACCGGATGGAATCGGAACCGGAACCGCCGGAACCGGAACCATTAAACTATTTTTCACGGTTCGGTTCCGGTTCCAACTTTTTGGAACCGGGAACCGCCGGTTCGAACCGTTTGGGCATGTCTAAGTTCATAACCTCTAGGTAAAGTAGCACGACAATGTGACTATCAATTTTGTGTTGGTATTTTATGAAACTTATTCACTATGAAATTTGTATTTTTTTATAGACATACTCAACAATAATATAAGTTACATCCTTTAGTAATATAAGTCATATTCTTAAGTTATCATTACGATATCCTTTGCTATAATATAAGTCACACCCTTCACTTTTATGAGTAATGCCCTTTATAGTAAAAAGTCAACACCCTTTATAAAAAAAAGTCACACTCTTTAATAATATAAGTCACACTCCTTAACCAGTTTCACCGTGACTTGTTCACCCTATTCTTTCTCATCAATTTTTTGTATTAATTTTATTTAATTAATTATTTAACTTAATAAGGCAAATTTTATTAACAAAATTATACACTTATAAAGTGATATCATTACTCTTATAAACTACTCCCTCTGTCCCAATCTTGACTACTACATTATTATGTGCTCGAAGTTTAAGAACAAGTTATTTATTAGTAATTTTATTGGAGTAACATAAGATTGGTGGATGGAGGGGTAGTGATTTTTGGGTAGTGGAACATAGATTAACTAACTATATATATATGTGTGTCTATATATAATGCCAATAACTCACAATTTGTACCAATGAAAATTGAAGCAAATGTTAGAAGTTGGAAATTTTCAGCAGTCTGAAAGATTCATATATACCTCAAATAGCAGTTGTCTTCTTAATTAACTCCGAATTGGGTACAAACCTGTTTTTTTATTGGTTAGTTGAACAAAATTTTAGAGTGTTTAAACTTGGTTTGTATAATTATATATAGTATAAAACGAGCTTTTTCGAATTAATTTAATCGATTCACGAGTTTGATAATATTATTTTTAAATTAAATCATTTATAAATTAATTACAAAATTAAAATTATATATTTATGGAAATAATATATCTATTAAATTCTATTATTTTATATAATTAAAAAATTCAAAATTATCCTAAATAACTAAGCATGCAAAATCAATTAAAGTCGATCAAATTATTAATTAAAATTTACACGAGCTAGTTCACGAGCTTAATAACGTGCCTTCTTAATTAAGAACCAAAGACGAACACCATTAAATTTGAATTTATTTATTTATGTTGATGAATTTTACTGAACAAAAGCTCCAATTAATAAATAATTTTCACGAATGACTTAATTTGACTACATACCTCCTTAGGAGTATGGGATAAAAGGAGAGATTTTCTCCAAAGTACAACCCAAACTCAAGATGACCTCTAGCAAAATAAATACTACCTCCGCCAAAACTCTTTGTTCATATTTACTGCTTTCTCATATTTTAGTGAACGAGTTTTTTATTAATATTTAAATAATAAAATAATTTTTAAGAAAACATATAATATATATAGAAGATATAAATATATCATACCCCTCATTAAAAGTCACTTTATCACAATTTTAAATGCTAATAAATAACTCGCTCGTTAAAACACGAGAAAAAATAAATGTGAACAAAGAGTTGGGACGATTGGAGCAGCTTCTTTAGATTTTATAAATATTCACACTCGAGCACAAATGAGCACAAGAAATCATGAATGAAACGTTTTCCAACACGAACCACGCATGCAACTCACAAGATTGGAGAGGCTTGAACCCCTTTGTGCGAGAGATACGACTCGCAACAAAATTGCCACACACGATTTTTTATTTTAATTTGGAAGAAGCTAAATTAGATCATAAAAACGGGTTTATTGAAAATTACTTACGTATGCTCGAAAATGGTCATATTGTCTGCGTTTTAATCGCAAAACTGATCCTACTATATATTTTTTGCAATGACCTTATTTTTATGGGACTATTATTAATTAATAAATTAAAAGAACACTAATTTTGCAATTAATCGATCACAAACTGCCATACCTTGAATATGCAAGAATTCTCCTTTTACCTATATATATATATATATATATATATATATATATATATATATATATATATATATATATATATATATATCATCCCTCAATCTCACGAGGAATAATTTTTTATTTTTGTTGTAAAGTCAACTTTGTCATGGAATTAAAAAAACAGCAGTTAGTTGATGTGGAAAATGAAAGAAGCAAAATCTAATTACATACATACAAATTAATCTGTCGTTGTCGTTGTGAGAAAATCAAGATCAATTACGTTGCTCCGATTTCTTTAATTAGAAACTTACAGCCACGAATACTTCAGGGCTCTGTTTTAAAAACCGGGTCCGACCGGCCGGTCGGACCGGTCGGACCGGTGAACCGCCACCAAGCGGCCCAATAGAGGTGTATAGAACCGCTATTGGGCCGCCCCCCTCAAAACCGGAAAAACCGTTCGAAAACCGGTGAAAACCGGGAACCGGTGAACCGGTGAACCGCCGGTTTTCACCGGTTTTCACCAAAAAAACCAAAAAAAAAAGGACAGATCTGTCGCCGTCTCAACTTCCCGCCACCACCTCCATCAACATCGGCCGCTCCAACATTTCTTCGCCGTGATACCCAATCCATACACCAAAATCCTCCCCCCAACACGGGTAATCTAAATACACAAACCGATCGTTCATATAACTCTTCATTTGAAAGTAATTTCAATTTAAAGTTTCGATTCTTACCTTTTCCAAAAACGCCGCCGTCGCACCGCCGCATGTTAGTCTCTATTCTGGTACCAATTGAAAACCCTTGACGAGTAGAACAAAAGCCCTCAAACAATTTAATGATCGGACCTGGGAACAGCCGTCGATTGTCGCCGGAAAAATTAAGGTTAAAAAACTTAAAAAACCCACTTCCTCTGAAATTGAATCAGTCTTTTCTCGTGGTGCTTTTGATCTCATCTTCGTTTTCCCTATTTGGCATCTGTGAATTGGGAGAAGAGTGCGTGCGATGTGTTTGTGCTGTGTGCGTGAGTGTTTCTGATGTGTGTTAATTATGTGATATTTGGTGTGTGTTAATAGTGTGGTGTGTATACGTGTAAGTGTGCGTGTGAGTGATATGTGGTTGTGTGTGTGTGTATGCGTGAGTGGTATGTGGTTGTGTGTGAGTTAATTAAGTGAATTATTATTATTATTATTATTATTATTATTGCTAAGATAGTTATACTTGTTTTATTTATTATAGATGTGTGCCTTAAAAGTGTCAATTTGTGTGAATTGTGGTGTTACTAATATTTTGATTAACAACTACTCCTCTCGTCTCCAAACTTGACCAAATAAATTCTTATTTGACCCATTTTAATGAAATGAGTTATTTATTAATATTTGAAATGATATTGAAAATTTTAAGGTGGGGTATGATAGTATTACCCCTCATCTATCCTATCATATCTTAAAAATAATTTTATCATTTCATATACTATAAACAACTTCATTTCCCAAAACACGAGCCCAAAAGTGATTGTTCGGTTTTGGGACGTTAGTAACTATGAGAGTGAGGTGAGGAATGTGGTTTCTTGGATTAGTATTATTGATGAGAATTTGAAGAATGAGATGATTGATGATGCATTGAATGTGTTTGATGAAATGCTTAAGAGTAAAGTTGAGCCTAATGATGTTACCTTGAATTTTGAAGTGACTTTAGATACTTTATATTCACTTATCATACTCTATATTTTGAATTTTTTAAAAAATAATGCATATTATATATATATAATATTTATTATGACGTCATACCGGCTCAATCCGGCTCAATCCGGTCCGACCGGTCCGACCCCGGTCCAACCTTTTTTTGGGGTCATCCGGCTCAACTTCCGGTTCCGGTTTTTAAAACATAGCTTCAGGGTATGTTTGTTTCGGGATTTAGGTGTGCGGGGGAAGTCATGACTTCGAAATCTTATGGATTTAAAAGTCTTGGTGAATAGTAAAAAATATGTGTTTGTTTTGAGATTTTGATAGGATTGAATTTTAATTTATGTCAAATCAATGTTTAATAATGATTGATATAATATTATTATATTATGTTGAGAGTGAGAAAAATAGTGATGTGATTGTATTGAATTTTGTGAAAAATAGGGGTGTAGATGTCCTTTATAGGAAAAGATTTTGAAGTCTAATTTTAAATCTCAAACTATAATTGGTTTCAAAGTTCTAAGTCCATCCGAATGAGTCCCGAAACAAACATACCCATTTAAGATTCTCTGATTTTTTTTACTAGCGATCTTGGTGAAACTTCCGTATCTTTTACTTTATTATTTAATGACTAAAGGTAATTTACAGAAAATTATTGGTTCACCGTATGAAAAATTAAATATGGACGTACTCACTACTCCCTATAACTTATTTAAGTCGTACCAAATCTGAATTTCCTATATTCCTGAATACATATTTTTACTTTTTAGTTGATTAGCTAAAGACATTTAATTCAAATATTATTATTAATTCCAAATATTGACAACTATCAACCTAAGAGTTGGTATTATGTGAAACTGATTTTTTTTTTTTACAGACTTACTCTTTAGTAATATAAATAACACCCTTTAATAATATAAGTCACACCCTTTAGTTATCACTATGACACTCTTTGCTATAATTTAAGTCACACCCTTTACTTTTATGAGTAATACTCTTTATAGTAAAACGTCACACCCTTTACAATCAAAAGTCACACTCTTCAGTAATATAAGTCACACTCCTGAACCAGTTTCACCGTAAAACTGGTTCACACTATACTTTGCCTCAACGTAACTATTTTCGTATGTGTCTTTTATTATTATTATTAATTAATTAATTAATTAATACGATACGTGTAAGGTTGGTTAATTATCTAAAGTATGACAACCCAGCTTTTGATTTATTTCATCGATAGAGAAGCCAATTCCTCAATCCTGTGTACTCTTCAGGTGTCGTTTTCATTGAGAAAAGTATAACTCATGAAGGTAATATTTAGGAATAAGTTATAATTCTGAAAGGTTTTGTACGGGGCAATCAACAATATTTATTCTACTACTCTAATGAAATTCAAGGTGACCCTTGAATCTCATCGGACTGAATCAAGAACTTCACATATGTAATTGATTATATATCTCAACAAAGATTATTTCAGCGTTTATGCAGACAATTTTTTTTTTGAAGGAATAAGATTTTTGATAGGTTCAAAGTGAAATTACTTGCCAACTTTGGGGGAAAAATATTTTTCTAGGACAATAACTTTAGGAGTTGTGTTTTAAGGACAATAATTCTACGAACTTGGAAATATGCAGAACAATATGTTTAAAATATGTAAATATAGGACAATATGTTTTAAAATCTGAAAATATAAGACAATTGAGCCCATATAAGCCCAAACCAGTCTGACATATCATGTGAGATTCGAGATCGATTGTCCTACATTTACATATTTTTAAAACATATTATCCTATTTTGACAAATTTTAAAACATATTGTCCTATATTTACAAGTATTAAAATATATCTTAATATATACTATATATTGGTAAACCTGATTCAGCCTATGTGGCGAAACCACGTCAGTCTGCGTAAAACCCAATTCAACCAGATTATTTCGTTTTAAAATCGTGCGTTCTCATTAAAACTTATTTAAGTTAACTTTTAAATCTCTCTAATTAAATTAGATTTCATTGTATCCCTATTTTTTCTAACAAATCTCAACTCTTCGTTTTATACAAATAATTTAGACCATTAGTACTAGAATAGGATTAGGATTTTATTTTACTATTTATTAAGATCATCTGCATCGTTGTTAGGGTTTTTTACTGCCACATTAATCTGCTCAAATTTTCTCCCTTTTATTTTGGAAGGTGAATTAATTCTGATTCTTTTTTTTTGTTTTAAATTTTTCCAGGGAACGACGATAGAGTTTTGTGGAAAGATATGTCAAAGAAAAGATACAGTTTTTCAAGGAACATAATACAAGCTATTTTTATCCTTTCTCTCTGGCTATTGGAGGTTTGCTATTTTTCTTTTGTATCTCTCCTTTTTGGATTGATTAATATTTGTGTATTTTGTTTGCAATCGGCCATAATTCAGATTGTAAGAAGGTGCAGTTGTTTTAGTGTGTTTTAAATGTCAGGGGTTGATGAATAATTTGTTGAATTGATGCTCTAGATGCTTAATATGGCTGTAATTAATTTCATTTTCCATGAATAAAGGGGGATTGTCCGTAATTATCATAATTTGAGTGTTGAATTAATTGTCCATATGTTTTTTTTTTTTTTTTTTCATAGCAATTCTTTTAATTTAATAAATTATTATTTTCTTGGAATAAATTATGAATTTGTTAACCTGATTTTATTTTACAAGGAATATTGAGGTAAGTAATTTGAGTTTCGAATTGAATGTGAATATTTTATGGCAATGTATATATGATCAATAATATCGGATTGTGAATTGTAACGTGATTTTATTAATTTGTATTGAAATATTTTTCTTTCTATTATGCAGATTTTTTTAATCAATTTGTCTTCATCCAAGTAAACGCACGTTAGAATAAAAGGAGAAGAATAAAGCGGATGATTATGAGAATTACATGAAGTGCGAGATAATTGTATCCAATTCACCTAAGGAAGAATATAATTATTAAATAATTTGGTTTTTTGTGTTACGTTTATCACGACATTCACATTTTTTTAATCTGATTTTATTTTTTTATATTAAGTATTGAGATAAGTAATTTGAGTTATGAATTGATTATATTCATTGAAATTGTAATTATTTTGTATATTGTATTAAATTATTTTTATATTGCACGTCCTCATGAGGTAAGTAATTTGAGTGCTGAATTAGTTGTGGAGAGGTTTCTTCTAATCTGTTCATAACGATTAATATTCACGTTTTGTATATATTGCAGGGAATATCGAGGTAAGTAATTTGAGTTATAAATTCGTTATGAATGTTAATTGCAATTGTGTAATTATTTTGTATATTGCAGATAGTTTTTTTATATTGCACAGAGTATTGACAAAAATAATTTGAGTGTTGAATTAATTGTGGATGAGTTTCTTCTAATTAGTTCATAGCAATTAATATTCATGGTTTGTATATATTGCAGTGAATATTGATGTAAGTAATTTGAGTCATGAATTCATTTCTAATTTTATGAAATTTCTAATTTGGTTTTGTGTGTATATTTAATTTGATTTTATTATTTTATATTGCGGAGAGTATTGAGGTAAGTAATTTGAGTTATGAATTGATTACGAATGTTTATTGCAATTGTATAATTATTTTATACATCACAGAGATTTTTTTTATATTGCACGGAGTATTGAGGTAAATAATTTGAGTGTTGAATTAGTTGTGAAGAAGTTTCTTCTGATATATTTATTTAATTTGGTTTTATTATTTTATATTGCATGGAGAATTGAGGTAGTAATTTGTGTTATGAATGTTTATTGCAATTGTGTAATTATTTTGTATATTGCATTGAGTTTTTTTATATTGCACAAAGTATTGAGGTAAGTAATTTGAGTGTTAAATTAATTTTGGAGGAGTTTCTTTTAATCTGTTCATATCGATTAATATTCACGTTTTGTATATATTGCAGACAATATTGAGGTAAGTAACTGGAGTTATGAATTTGTTATAAATGTTTATTGCAATTCTGTAATTATTTTGTGTATTGTAAGGAGTTTTTTTATATTGCACGGAGTAATGGGGTAAGTAATTTGAGTATTGAATTAATTGTTGATGTGTTTCTTCGAATATGTTTATGGATATTAATATTAATGTTTTGCATACATTACAAGGAGTATCAGAGATAAGTAATTTGAGTTATTGATTCGTTTGTAGAGGATTTTTTATATATTGCACGAAGTACTGAGGTAAGTAATTTGAGTATTGAATTAGTTGTAGTAGTTTTTTCTAATCTGTTCATAGCTATTAATATTCGAGTTTTGTATATATTGCAGTGAATATTTAGATACGTAATTTGAGTTATGAATTCATTATAAATGTTCATTCGTAGATTGCTCTGAGTGAACGTGGCTGACACTAATTGCCTTCAGATGGATAACTTTTGTATTAGTGATAGCGTAGGAAGTCTTGCAGGTAACTGCTAATTTCTTGCCACTTTGATGATTGTATTAGAGTTTTGTCTTTATTTGTTTCATTTTTCTCATCAAAGCAATCATATCATCTTCAAATATCTGTTGTGTTGTTCATCTGGTCACTATATTTTATTTATTTAAGGAAATTTTTTTTTTTTTCAGCCTATAACTTTGTTACTTTTGATATTGGTCCTATTGATTTTTTTTTCGTCATGTAACTTACAGACGATTTGTTCAAATTGTCAAGCGAAATATCATAATATTCTTTTCGAATTGCGAAATTTTTCATAATAAATAAATAAAAATATTAGAGTTTCTTTTGTAACATCAAAATTATTTCAACCCCGCGTAATACGTGGGTATACGAACTAGTTGTCTTATATTTCCAAGTTCGTAAAATTATTGTTCTTAAAACCCAACCCCGCGTAATACGCGGGTATACGAACTAGTTGTTTTTTTGATTGCTTTCAAAAAAAAAAAAAATTACTTTGATTCATTATTTTGTATTTCATCATCTATTATTAAACTATTAAAGCATAATCAACCTATGATAAAATTAATATCTGAAATATATACAGGAAACTACTTGTGTATGAG
Organism: Stenogyne calaminthoides; assembly: GCA_037126765.1. Lineage (NCBI taxonomy): Eukaryota > Viridiplantae > Streptophyta > Magnoliopsida > Lamiales > Lamiaceae > Stenogyne > Stenogyne calaminthoides. The sequence continues at coordinate 32,012,581 of JBBCBC010000014.1, forward strand.
GTCATCATTATATACAACTTCTAAGCAATATCTCGCTTTCTTTTCTGAAAGATTCATTATTATATCTCTCTCACTTACATATATTATATACTAACACAACTCCTGATCATTTTTCTTACATATGATTAAATCAATCTCTAACATTACAATCCCATGTGCTTACCACTTTCTAAGCCTAACGAGGCTTAATGTCTCAATCGTCGTACCTCCACTTGAAGAATTCATTTTCGTAGTATCTTTTCCCGCAGCTTTCGCAATTGCTTTCCGACTAAAAGATGCAAACTTGATTCCCGTCGCCTCCTTCCAGAACCTTCTACTGGTATCCTTGAACTTCGCCGTCACCGGAGCAGTGACGGCGATGTCGCTCCGGCGGAAACACCCAAATATCGCTCGGTACAGCCGCCGGTTAGGAGTTGTTTCCTTCGTGCTTGCTGCTGGAATTTTGTTACAACTGACGAAAAATGAAACAGGAGAATCGAACCGGAGGTTGACCCGCTCAATCCTAGCACTTTCGGTTAAATTGGTTTCGATCGGGTCTAAACGTTATTCAAGCATTTGAGCCAGTATGATGTCATAATTATATATAATCAAATATATATAGATTATAGACAAATTATTTATATTTATTTAAGACTACGTCTTGTATGCACCCAGGTGCACCGTGCACTCATAGTGTATTTTAGAAACGTACAACTTGTTATATTAAAAAGTGTAATTTATTTACATTGAAGCGTGCAACTATTAATATGAAAAAATAGTTGCACGATTAAGTGTAAATAAGTTGATTTTTCAGTATAACAAGTCGTATGTTTTTAAAATACACTATGAGTGCATGATGCACTTGGGTGTACATGAGACCTACTCTTATTTAAATAATATCTGTCAAAGTTTATTTTTTAAAATAATTTCTCTAAACTGCAAAATAGCCCCTAAAATTTGTAAGATGGAACTTTCTATAAGTATTAAAATCTTGTTGAATAGCCCTTGATTATTATTTTTCCAAATAATGTCAAAGCGACGTGTTGACTGATTCAATCGGTGAGCGCTTTTTACCATTTTTCTCACTTTTAAGTGCTTTTTGGGTATTTCGAAAATCAAGCAGTTCAACGTTTTGAATCGATTTGTTATACTTAGCTAGTAGCGGTCGGACAAGTCCAACCCGCTTTTTAAAACACTCCCTCTGTTCACCAAAATTGTGCTCATTTAATTTTGATATGCTGTATGGAAAGGTAAATTAAGTACGTTTATGAATATAATTTTTTTTATTTCCATCGTCCAACAATCACTTAATTTACTCAAGTTTCGATGGACGGAGGGAGTAGCTTAATTTGACATGTTAAATTTTATGAGCAACCTCGATCGGTTTCCAAAATAATAATTATGAGCAGCCTATCCTATGTAATATTTTTTTATAATTAATCTAGGTAAATTTATTCGATTGATTTTCAAGATGAGTGGGTCTCATGTGCATCCGGGTGCACCGTGCACTCATATTGCATTTTAAAAGCATGCAATTATACAAAACAGAAACATGCAACTATTTCAAACAGAAGTATGCAACTATGTTCCCATATTAACAAATAGTGCATTTTTTCTTTGTAAATAAATAGCATTTTTTAGCATAACAAGTTGCACGTTTCTAAAATGCACCATGAGTGCACGGTGCATTCTGGTGCATACAAGACTTAGCCTTTCAAGATATATAGAAAAATCAATAGATTTACTGGTTTAAAACAAAATATACATTTAACATTCCATAGTATTTTCTAAATGTCGAGAATTAAAATCCCACGAGTCAAAAAAATTTGAGGATCAAAATTGAGTTGGGTCGGATCATATATGCAATGTTACTGTACAATATCAGTACTCTTCAATAGATGAGTAACATTTGTGTGCACCAATTGCACAAGATGTAATTGATGCAATTTGATTCAATTTTAATTTGGATGAATCATCTACACCCTAAACACTAAATCATGACCTATTCGGGTCGGGTGAACCATGAACCACTCGGGACGGGTTTGGATCGGGCCCGAAAAAAAAAAAAACCGAACTAGTAAAAAATAAATAAAAATAAAATAAAATTGTAATCCAATTGCACCAAATCAAAATTAGTGCAAATGGTGCATTTGAGAATTTGCCTCAATAGATATGGTTTCAAATTTAACTAAAGGTGAAATGTACTACTTTAAAAAAATTAAAATGCTTCGTATTAATGTAAAAAATTTAAAACTGATGCACTTTATTACAATTGAAAAACGATATCGATAGTGCGGCGAAACAATCTCAAGAAATCTTTTATGTTTTATTTATTATTTTTGGTACCCTAAATTTCAAATCTTGGGTTCACTGTTGCTTCTGCGTCTGTCACAGGTAGACTTCATTGTTGCCGGAAATTTTTCAGCGTTGAAATTTTTTCGTTAATTTGGTCTGATTGAAAATGTTGGCTGACTTTTATTTTTCTTTGGACCTGTTTGTTTTGTTCTATATAATGGAGTTTGGTGATAGTATCGGATTTATTTCGTTTATATTGACTTGAAACAAATTTAGTGGGGTGAAATTGATTATGATTGCATAGGATTATGGGTAAAAAGTAAAAACAGATTTGATAGTTTTGTATATGAATGCTTCTATTTAAATTATTTATTTAGAATTTGAAATTTAAAAATTAGGGGAGTATGTTTTTACTTTAATCAACTTAAAACGAGAATAATATGAAATGTTATTATCGAGACCTCCTGAATTATCGGGGCTTCATGTTTTCTTTGACCATGAATAGAGGTGGCGTATCGTAACGTACTGAAAATAATGATGCATATCGTATACCGTATCGATATTTTTGGTATTTAAAAATTCATACCGATTTTATATACCAATACTCGGCGTACCGAGAAATTCGGTAAATAATATATAAATAACTACCGTACTGAAATTTTCGGTATATAGAAATTTCGAACGAAATTGATATATACCGTCCCATACCGAAATATTGGTATATATAATTTTTTTAGCGAAATACTGAATTTTTTGGTATATTGAAATATCAAAATTTTAGAATGCATACTAACATATTGTACCGCAATTTGAAAAAAATTGACTTTTTTTGTTATTTGTCAATTTGATAAGTACGGTATACCAAATTTTTCATTAATTTTTCACCCTAACCATGATGGTAAAGAAGTGATTTTTAGAAAAAGACGCAGAAGTTAAGAACAAAAGAATTTTAGGAGACAGTTTTATACGTGAGACGGAGTACAAATTAGAACTAATCATACATTTTTCTTTCCTAAGTATTAAAACATTATTGCCCAAATTACGCTCCATCTCATTGTAAAACCGTTCTACGCAAATTCATTATTAAATGTAATACAATTAAAAGCTATTAATTCGTTCAAATCCAAATTACATGTTATCTGCCACAATTTATGCGCACTCAAATGATTATCACTCTATAAAAGCCACACTAATTTTGTTTACAAGATATCAAAACTTTGAAGAGACCAAACACTTGCATTGCATCAAATAAAAAATCCCCCATTTTCAACTAGACAATGAACAAAGTTTTGGTTATCTTCGTTCTTTTAGCTTCAATATCTGGTAATTAAATCATATTTATATTTATATTCTTTATTATTCTTTAGTGATCGTTAAGATTAGTCTAATAAAATCAATTGATAAATATTATAATATTAATGTAATTGCAGCTTTGAACGTTGCGGCGGTGCCTTGCAGAATTACTGAAGACTGCAGACCCTATTGTGCAGGATTGACTCCACTGTGTCTTCAAGGTGTTTGCCAATGTATTTTAAACAAATTTAACGCCAATGTTGTACATAAGTATCAAAGGAAATTAGCTAATTTCAATGTTTGAATTTGGTTATATATAAGATCGATAATGTAAGGTTATTTTTGCGAAGAATTTCGGAATAAAGAGGTTTAATTTGAATTTTTCAATTTTGTATCGTTCATCGTTTGAGTTGGGTCGGATCATATATGCAATGTTACTGACTTACTGTACAATCGATATCAGTACTCTTCAATAGATATGGCTTCAAATTCAATTAAAAGTGAAATGTACTACTTAAAAAAAAAAAATTAACATGCTTCATATTAAGGTTAAAAATTAAAATTGATGCACTTTATTACTATTGAAAACGATATCGATAGTGCTGCGAAACAATCTCAAATAATTTTTATGTTTTATTTATTATTTTTGGTACCCTAAATTTCAAATCTTGGGTTCACTGTTTAAAAATGTGGGCTGAATTTTATTTTTCTTTGGACCTGTTTGTTTTGTTCTATATAATGGGCCTTCGTGCTTTTTGAGTAATGTTGTTGTATTAGCCCTCTTTGGGGTTTGGTCACAGTATTGTATTTATTTCGTTTATAGTGAGTTGAAACAAATTTAGGGGTGTGAAAGTGATTATGACTGCATACAATTATGTGTATAAACAGATTTGATAGTTTTGTATGTGAATGATTCTATTTAAATTAATCATTTAGGTTCAAGTGTGGATAATTCAAATAGTTAGAGTTTTAATATTTGAGATTCTGAGGTTTTGGGTTTAAGATACAGAGAAAAAATATTTATTCTCTCTTGTAGTGGTTCCCCTCTTGTGAGGTGATAGTTCCCCTCTTGTGGGGTGATGGTTCCCCTCTTGTGGGGTTGTGGTGTTGTTGTGGTTTCGAGTTGCAGTTTCGGATGATCCATCTTCTGTGGTGGTTGCGCCTCGATCTACAACGAGATGAAATGATGTTGTCATGTGTGTTAAATTGGTAGAAAAAATTATTATAAATTTGTAATTGATTATCACATGCAACTATTGTAATTGATTACTTTTTTTTAAAAAATTAATCATTTAAAATCTATAATTTAAAAATAGGAGGAGTATGCTTCTACTTGTTTCAAGCTTTTCATTAATATTTAACTCTATACAAAATTTTTATGAAAAAATTATTAATAGGTCAAATGTGATTGCATATATAGTTAAAGTTGCACACTAAAATTCAAATATTACTACATGTATGCAATCATTTTATATATGTTAGTAAGTTGCAATCCTGAAATGTACCTATCACTAAATATTTTTTTTTTATCAAACACTCAATATCTACTTTTTATAATATTTGCAAATGTTTATTATTTTTATTATTACAGAAATTTTTCTCACAATCACCAAATTAAATCACTTTTTTATAAGCACAATTTTTTGAAAAAAAACCCCTTACTCCATGGAAGGTTAAATGAGATTGATAATTACTATATATTTTCCCTAATATATATATGCAATTGTGAGAATATGGGTATCAATGCATGCACAGGCTTATAAATGAGTCTAATTAATCAAGTAGTGTCTAGTTCAAATTTGACTCAATTAAAAATTTTGGAGATCAAAACTCGACTCAAGCTCAATGGTGCTCAATTTTTTTGAATTCAACCGTAACTAAAAGGAAAACTCGAAATACTCAAGTTAGACTCGGTTTTATTTCGATAACTTACATAACATTAATTAGATATTTTTTATTTATTTATAATCAACCTACATTCTTAAATAATTAGTATATTATGGCTAAAATAGTAAATTATGATTTATGTGAGCTCGTTTAAGTTCGATTAAACTTGTGAACCTATCGAGTCTAATATTACTGAATTCGAGCTCGACTTGATTAAATTCGAGTTAATTTCGAATTATATTCAAATTGAGCGCGAGTAGCTCATGCATGTCAGCCTCAACTCATTTACACACATATATATATAGATAGAATGAATTAAATTAGAAAGGCTGAACTGCAAGGCAAGACGCGTTTAAATTAATTATTATTTTTTGCAAGTGCGTTTAATGCAATATTTAGGGGATATTTGCATGCAAAAAAATATCCTCTTGAAGAAAATTATTAAAATTAGTAATTATGAGAAAATTGATTAATAGTAAAAGTTGTTGGTGTTTGTAAAAAAAATTCAAAGAAAAGTTGATAGTATTTGCAAAAGGAGTTAATAATACTTAAAAATATTCATAAGCTACCAAAAACACTTCCCTTTCAATTTTTAACTTATAGCTTTTGAGAGCTCATTTAATCTAATAAAATAAAATAAAAACACTTCCCTTACTATAATGATATGATTGTAACTAGTAACAACAAAATTTACAAAATTAGAATGGCACAACATCAATGGTCTCCTCCTTTTATAAAGTTTGCCGACGCATAAAAAGTAATCTTATTTGTATCTGCGTTTAAGGCAATATTCAGTATTATGATATGATTGTGACTAGCTAGTAACAACCAAGTTTACAAAATTAGAATGGCACAACCTCATGGGTCTCCTCCTTTCATAGAGTAATATTTAGTTTAATGATTGTGATTTCTAACAACTAAACTTACAGAATGAGAATGACAAGCATTATGTGTATTCTTTAAAATTCCGGGAAATATCCCATTTTTAATTGCAAGATACAATATAAGATGGAAAATTGTGTTTTTAAGTTTAATAACTAATTAATAAGAGCAGGTGTGAAACTTAATAATAATATGAAATTTATATCACCATATTTACAAACTAATATCACTGCACTTATCAACTGATATCATTACACTTATGAATTGAGATTATAGCATTAAATGCTATACATATTAATTTATAAGAGTACGATATCAGTTTACAAGTGTAATGCTATGAGTTTCAATTTATGAATAAGTTTCACAGAACAGTTTGTAAATTAATAAATATCTAAACAATACGGTATTATTGACTATTAATATTTGTAAAAGATTTTAAATATATTAAAATATGTAATTAAGAAATCTAGGGTGTTGGAGGATAATTGTATAAACTTTTATGTATAAAGTGGTTTGATTGAGGGTATGTGTGAGTTTTAAAAGTAATGATATTTTGTGTAAATATGTGAATATTGTGAGGTGTAGTTTAATAAGGAGTTTTTTTTTTTGAATAAGCAAAGTGTTTTTGGAACAGAGGGAGTATAAAGTTGTAAATGGATACTACTATAATTGCAATGACCAGAAATATACATTAATATTTTATCAATGGTTTTTATGTATTACCAAAAAAAATTTACATGATATTAATTTTTGACTAAATTTGAGTGTACAATTGTTCCATAATTCAGCTAACTTATTTGAGAAAAAATGGTAGGAAGAACGCGAGTTTACAGTGAACTCTATTTCTTTAAATTATTATAATGTTTATATATTATATTTTTAAAAAAATAATTGTGAACTCGAGTTTATAGGATATCCTCTCAACTTATTTAATTCACATACGAAGGGTATTATATATCTCCTTAAAAATTTTGTCTTATGTGCATGTTTATTTCACGTTATTATTATTTAGTAATATTCATTCAATTCAATTTTTAAAAGTATTAATTTAAATTTCTTTATGGTATTTTATGAAAAAAATTTGTAATGAATTCAATAATGCCTTAAGGATGTCTTTTGACAAAATAAACAATGGATCCAGAATGTAAATATAAATACAAATATATTAAGCAAATTTATGAAAACGAATAAAATAAGCAAATCTCTATAGATTAATTCGATCCAAACAACAATATATGGATGATGAACGTACACCATACAAGTGCACTAGCAATGTTGTTTATAAAAAGCGTGTCGAGAAATTTATAATTTTCGAGTTATAATTTTTGTTAGACAAGATGATCACATACCGTAAATGAATGACATAATTATTTAAATGAAGCAATGTTTAATGCAGGATTGTCTCAGTCAATTTTTTGTCTTTTTGTCAAATATGATTGACCCAAAGTTCTCCTTAATTAAATTATTGCATATATATATCCATAATTAGAAGGATCAATTATATTCGTATACCAACTAGTTGCATTATATAACTCTCAGTTTCTTACAAAGGTAGCACACCACCTTTCCTTGAATACATTAGAATATTATTTTTATGATTTGTTAGAATATGAAGTCCAGAACTGCAATCTCCCTTGTATTTGCTCTTGCGCTCATCGCAACAGGTCTAATATCTCTTGTATAGATATAATACTTTTTTTTTGGTGAATACTATTAGTTATTTCTATTGAATTTGTACTTTGATACACTAATTTGTTGAGGAATAATACTTACAAAAAGTGTATGGTTGCAGGTCTATCGAGGACAGAAGCAGTGCGCCTCCCACACTCTATGGTTGCTGAACCCGCAAAGTCACGTAACTCTATCGGTTCTGAACCCATAGAGCCACGTAACTCTATCGCTTCTGAACCCGTAGAGCCACGTAACTCTATCGCTTCTGAACCCATAAAGCCACCTAACTCTGCTGAATCCGCAAAACCAAATGGCATTAAAGCACCTCCAAGCCCAAAGTTACATAACCATGTTGTACCCCCAAAGCCACCACGTAACTCCATCGCATCTGAACCCGCAAAGCCACATAACTGAAGACGTTAACGATTCATTTTGTATTTCATTATGAATGAATCAATTAGTATGGATGCCTTATTATAATATTGACGAGTTTGAGTTTCATTATTGCAATTTGAATAATCGATATGTTTAAGGTTTGACAACCTCTCAGTACTCTGTCTAATATAATTTCTATATTACCAATTAAAAAGAAAACAATATAATTAACTTGTGTTTATAATAGGCTTGTGGTTCTCTTCTTAATATATCTTGCGACTTCGAATTCGTAATTTACTCAATCGTTTATATACATACTCCCTGTTTTGATTTTTTTGCTCGTCATATATGCATGTTAAATGGGATTCAGATCTGGTGCTGTAAAGTACCCTCCTATGCACACACACACCAATAGTTCACACACGCACACACACAAATGACGATACATTTATCATTAAATGATATGAAAAAAGACGGGATATATCTAGTTTTGTATGCACTGTGTAATTTGATTGTATAAAATATTTTATTTATTTTATTTAAACATTCAATTTGTTCAAATTATATGGTACACCTGCATACAAGACTTTATCTTTTCTTATAACTTATAACTTCTTTTCTTTTTCAAACGTAGATAAAGAAAAGGTAATACTCCTCATAACTTAGTAATCTAATATAGTTGGTTTTCAAAAAAAAAGAAGAAAGATAATCTAATATAGTTAAGACACATTGGGTGTGATTTATTTTACCCCTTCTATAAAATATCGCTCACATTGGGCAAATTTTTGAAAGGTTCGATCACTCTTGCCATTTTTTTAGAATATCAACTACTCTTACAAATTTTGGAAAATACCGACCACGCCGGTTGACAAAAAAAAATCGGTCCTGGCCAGCTGATATTTTTGTGATTTTCAATTGCGACTTTTTAACACTAATCATACAAAAACTCTATATAACAATCGTTTAGACGTACTAAATGCATAAGAACACTTACAAAAATTCTACTTGCGTATAATTTGATATGAATCTTCAAGAGAGAGAAATTTTAAAGGGTTGTGGATTATGTTTTCTTCTTCAAATTTAAGGAATAGTGTAAATGGGTTAGGGAAGATGATGGAAATAAGTTTATTGTTGAGGTGTATTGAGTTAAAGAGATTTTAAAATTATAATCTGATAAATACATGTTAAGGAGAGATCTTAGTCTATTTACATTATAACATTTTGTCATTTTGAACATAAACATTGTTTCAGGTGAGTAGAGCAAAAATTCGTCGCAATCGCAGCCTTAGAAAAATTATAACATCCGAAGATCGTCGCAATCGCTGCCTTAGAAAAATTATAACATCCGAAGATTTATAAGATTATAACATCAACTTTATATCGTCCGAAACATGACGGTCTATATATGGTTGATTTCTAATAATTTAATAAATTTTCTCCATTGCCAATCTTTTTTCAGTTATATAATATAACTTACATAAATCCCGTGACTTACACGACTAACCTACCTATAAATACGAGTGAGTCTCATGTACAGCCAAGTGCACCGTGTATTTATAGAGCATTTTAGAATCGTGCAACTTATTATATTGAAAAGTGCAACTGACTTACACTGAATCGCGCAACTATTTTTTCAAATTAATAATTGCACGGTTCAGTGTAAATAAATTGCATTTTTCAGTACACCAAATTGTACGTTCTAAAATGCACTATAAGTGTGCGATGCACCTGGATGCGTACAAGATCAAACCTAGCTATCAATGCACGTTTCTACATGAGCAATTACATCCCACCTTTGTTGATAAAACTCATACTACAATCTTCTATCATTTTTCACTAAAATGAAGTCCACCTCCTTTCTTCCCCTTGCACTTCTGCTCATCGCAACTGGTTTGATATCTCTCTTCCAATAATTATATTTATCTCATTAACTTCTTCATATATAACCTTTTAATTTCCATAATAAACATTTATTTTTAATTTAATTGCAACTTTAAACGTTGCGGATGTGCCTTGCTCAACTAGTGAAGATTGCAAACCCTATTGTTAGGGACGGACACAGAATTTATCATCAGGGGTCCAACTTATAATAAGCTAGAAGGGTATGTTCGTTTCGCGACTATCTCGGTGGACTTTGAACTTTAAAATCTCAAACCTCCATTTGATTTCAGACATAAAGTAAGGACTATGAAATCCTATTAATCATAGTACTCTACCTTTTATTCTTTCAATACACTCACATCATTTACCTTTTTTTTTTCCTAATACACTCAAAATAATATAATAATATTACATCAATCATCTTTTCCACCATCCTACCCTATAAAATTCCATAACAAACATACATCTTAACTATTCATCAACATTTGAAATACTAGGATTTCAAAGTTCGGGATTTTTTTTCACCCACTATAAGCTCGAAACAAACATACCCGAAGAGACTTTATATAAGACGACAACATAAATGAGATGATGTTCCAATTAAACATTTGGGGACAAGTTAGAAGAGACTTAATTTTATATAAGACAACATCATAAATGAGATGATGTTCCATTTAAGCATTTGAGAATAAAATAAATATTACACGTCAATTTTTTGGGGATAGATATATAAAATAGGAAAAAGATTGAAGCTTAATTAATATATTTGATCTAATTAATAAAATGGGGTAATATATATATAAATAACGAGATTGAATTAATTAAAGAAATTAATAAAATAATAATGGAGATCTTGCATATGAGGCGCGCCATATAAGCGGTTGGCATATGATCAAATCCGTTCTCATACTATATCATTTTTTTTAATAGGACTCATACTCTATCATTGATTCATTATGTTAATCCAAATATCATTTTCTTATGATAGTCTCCACCCTCGCACTTCTAGTGTGTATATGTATAATTGTCATATCATTAATATATGTATATATTATTATTAAATATTGGGAAATTGATATTTTTGTCCTGTAAGTTTGACCTATTTTAATTTTGGTCCTAGTAATTTTGTGTTTTTTATCTTGATCCTATAACTTTGTAAATTTCGACTTTTTTGTCCTACAACCTGCTATCAAAGGTAGTCTTCCAGGTAAATCTGACGGGGAATTTTAATTTTTTTTATTAAAGTAAATATACAATTGGGCGAAAAACACTTAAATTCCTAATTTGAAGCCCTGAAGCCCGCAAAACACTTAAATCCCTAATTGGAAGCCCTGAAGGCGCAAAAAACACAAACGCCGCGATTAAAAGCAGAACACCCCCAATTCGTCTTCATCAGTAGTTACACGGTGAACAAGGCACAGGTTTAATAAGCCTAATTAGATGAAAAAGAGAAGGAATATTATCGGTAAGGAAGACAACATAACCAAAGATGATAGAGGAGTAGACTCTTGAAGAATGAGAAAGGGGGTGGGTCCGGTAGACTTAGAAGATGTTGAATCGGGAACGAGCTGTGGCTGAAGCTAAAATGTGGAAGAGAGATTTGATGAGAAGCAGTTGAGTTTTGAGTAAATGCTTCTATGGGTTATTTGTAAAGTTTTAATCTGAAACCCGGGTTGTTTTTTTCATCTTCTTTTGTTAAGCCTCAGTTATTTATCATGTAGATTGTTCTGTTGTTAATACTTCATTAATCTTCATTAACCAGTAGTTCCTCTCTTTGAAATATTATTGTCTAATTTACGTCATACCATACTTCTTAATTTGATCTGAGACGAGAAATAAGTTTAGGCGAATTGGGGTGTTCTGCTTTTTAATCGTGGCGCTTTGTGTTTTTTATGGGCTCCAGGACTTCAAACTAGGGATTTAAGTGTTTTTTTCGTCACCGTTGTGTATTTATTTTAATTTTAAAAAAAAAAAAAATCAAGGCAGATTTACCTGGAACTAACTTTGATAGAAGGTTGTTGGACCAAAAAGTCAAAATTTACAAAGTTATAGGACCAAGATCAAAAACCTAAAATTGCTAGGACCAAGATCAAAATTGGTCAAACTTACAGATTAAAAAATATCAATTTTCCTTTAAATATTTATTTATTTATTTTACAAATATCGTAAAGATCATGAGTTCAATCACCGCTTATCCGATAAAAAAAAAACTACCATATCATGAATGCATATCTAAATATTATTGGCCGATTTTAACGATATAATGTTGGCCGAAAATCATTAAACTTTAGAGAGGTCTTGTGTGAAAATTTTCACATATCAAAATATTCTATTTTGAGAATCATAACATTAATAAAACGCGTGTGTATAAATCAAATAACAATTTTCAATTTTTTCCTTTATTAAAAAAAAAATCAGCTCCTCTTTGAAATTGAATCCTTGTCACATAAATAAGAAATAAATAAAATAAATAATATAAAAGCAGATCCCAACACATTAAATATTTATTAAATATCTTTTTCATTAATTTATCGATTTTTTTTTTACTAAAAAAAACAACTTTTCTTTAAAATTGAACCCTTGTCACATACATAATAAATAAATAAATAAAATCACATAAAAGCAAACTCAACACATTTAATATTTATTAAATAATTTTTTCACTAAATTTATTTAGCTTTGCTCTTTAGTTATGAAGGGTACATGTATACTAAAGCAGTATTACATGCAAAACATATCAATATTACATGTAACAGTATAAAAGTATTACACCGAAACATAAGAAAAAATTAAACATTTGAAGTGTATTAAATGATAAATTTAAAATAAAATATTATAATTTAGCGGCTATTTAGCTCTTTAAATAAGGAAATCCTGCTAGAGCGGCTATTTTTAGCTTCTTTTTTTTTTTTTTTTTTTTAAAAAAACAATTTTCATATATTTTTTACATGTGAAAATTTTCACATAAAATTTTGTCTATACTTTATAGTTGTATGATTTTGGCATGAAATCAATAAATTTTGGGGAAAATCCAATTTTGGTCACTAAAATTTATCTTTTTTCAGTTTTGGTCACCCAAGTTTATCCACTTTTAAAATTGGTCAACCAAGTTCATTTTTTCCTCTCACATTAGGTCCTCATTGTCCACCAACCCGCTTTTGACTCCACGGAATTAACGAAAAAAGTGTGAATTCATCCCAACACCCCCAAATCGAAATTCCAAATCTTTTTCCCCTTTTACAAAAACCCTAATTTCTAATTTCAAAGATCTCTCTTCCCAAATGATTCTCGTTGTTAATGGGGAGATGGGATAAATTTGAGTCTGCACCCCAATACGGTAAACCTTCAATTATAATTTACAATTTACCAGCTGATTCAAGTTTGTCGCATTTAGTGATTGGTTGAGTTTTACATTTTTTATAGAATTCTTCACACATAAAGTTTCAAATGATTCTGGAATTTTAATATAATTCTGAATTTTTATTTTTATTTTTTTTGCAGATCCAAAACCATTCACAAAAATATAAACGGTAAACAAAAAGTTCACTCAATGAAGAAATGAAATTTCAAAACTCTAACCAAATCAAAGCCTAAAATTCAAGAAGCAGAACAGTGCCTACAGAATTTGGAAGTCGTAAGCAGGACACTTTGTTTCCAACATAAACAATAGCAAAACTCATATAACTCAAGAAACTTAATATTAAAATAATCTAGAAGAAATGGTTTAACTTCTTTTAATTTTCTCTTTCGAAAAATTTAGCCAGATACTTGTTCTATATCCATTATATGCAACATGGTATGTGAGAATTATATTGGGAACAACATTTAAGACTACCAATAGACTCAACAATTTTTAATTGATTATTAAAACTGAAATAACTGATTCTAGCATAAAACTTAGATCAACAATGAAATAACCAGTAATCATAATTATTCAAGGTTCACATTCATTCAGTAAAATCAAATACTTACACAACATACGTTTGGTAAGTAAATTTCCCTTTAGATTAAGTTATTAGTAGTCGCTGAAACTTGAAACTATAATTCAAACATTTATCTACTACCCTCCAACACCTTGAGCATACAAGGTCAAAACAACTTGTATTTGGATGAAAACACCAGCAAAGTTGTATTTATCAAACATAATTTCAATCTGAAATAAAGATGAACTGAAAATTAGATTATGAAATATGTTAACACTGAATTACAAGTAGAAGACTCAAATACATCATAGTAATAAAATCAACTCACCTTTTATTTATCAAATTAGATGAAGAAATGCGTCGTAGAAACCCTGCCACAAGATTTCATGGTGTGGGAACCTTGTCCACATGGGCTTAAACTTTAGATGACCTAATGAATTAGATTGCTACCTTGAAAAAGAGAACCTTGTCCATATGCTTCGACTTAACTCCCACCGTTGCCTCTAATAATAATAAATGCATCAAATAAATCCATTAGACCTTTTACAAATTCTGAAGGCAAGTATAGGGTTCTCAGATCATAATTTGCATCCCTAGGGCGCTTGGATTGACATATAACCATACGGCTTGTGCAATAAAAGAAACCAACTCAAAAAATTGTACCAAGTAAGAGTCTTTGAATGCACATCATTAGTTTATGAAACACTCACGTAAACACTTAAATTTTTAAATCCTAATCAACATGAACAGAATCTCACGTTTCAACGCTGTATAAGCATGATATTCACTCACTATATTGTTCAAAAGTGCGCACAAATCTTTCAACCCACCAATTTACTTCGTAGATGTCAAATTGTCAATTTAGTAATACCATTTAAAATCCCCTATACATTAAAAGGCATACATATATATTTTCCCATAGTAAAAGTAAAAAATTGATTGAGACTTAGAATGAGGCAAAGTCAAACCACATATTGGATCTATGTGTTCACCTGTATATTTTTTCAGAGTGATTTTGCTATTTCAACTATCAACCGACTCACCAAAACTAATCAATCATTAAAAAATATATAAAACTTAATAAGTAAACAAATCAGATTTCCTGATAATTTTGATTTACTGTCTAAAGAAAACGCTAGAGCAACTACTACATGCTTAAAAAATGTGTAGTAATAAGAAATACATTATATTTCTTAAATGAAATAAAGTGTATTAAAGGTTAGTGCATGGAAATTATTAGGTGCATAGAACACTATTTTTTGTGCCTCAAATCAGACTTGCGTATCTCAAAGCATTGCCAACTAAGGACAATGGAAACTTCAACCAAGGAATAATAAAATCTTACATGCAAATAATAGAAGAACTAATGGAGAACTTTCACATTGATTTGATTATTGAGAATAAAGTGGGTTCTTCGTAATATATGTGTGTGTGGTCAGCACTGGGGAACGAAAGTGAACACGTGCCATTCTAACGGAGCCTTGATTTCTTGTCCTGTATCACAGACAATAAAAAATAAATGTCATCTTCAGCTAATAACATTTGAGAGGGTCAGTCTTTTTAAAATAAAATAATTAAAAATTATGTCAAGTAAAGAAGTATCGAACTGGCAACCAGATAGGAATCACTCAAAATCTTCAGCCTGTGCATTGTGCGGGATTTCAAGCAGTATAAGCTGAAATACGAAGATAAAAATCAAACAAGCGTATGACGTATAATATAAATATCATATCCAGATAAACAATTTTGGAAAATTTTATTAATAAACTATCCAATAGTATAAAAATGAAAAAGTATGCATTAGATTCAGGACTAATCCTCACCGCTTTCCCATCATATGGAGAAACAATATCCCACTCTGCTTTTTCAGCCTGTAATCAAGTGTGTAAATGAATAAAAAGCTCAAGGAATGTCAAATAAATAGAAGATTACGCAGCAGCATATAAGAATCTACCCTCTGCAGATTATACAATCGATTCTTCCTAGAAATTGTCTTCAAAGCAGTTCTGTAAAAAGCAATATTTTTTGTCAACCAATCATTAAATCTAAAGATACCTAGAGTAGATTGGACTGATTGGTAAAAATAAATGTTTTTGTTCATTTCATCAAGCATCAAATTTTGAAACACATGGGAATCATTATTCCTAACATGTTTTTGTTCTGCGCTCGCGACGCCGGATATTCTCCACGGCCTTTCGGCGTCGGTTAGGGCATCGGATGAAGGGGACAGAGATCGCCGCTAGCGTCGACTAGAACGGCATCAAGACGGCCAGGGATGGATATTCTCGCGACGGCCCTTGAGGTTCTGCTCAAGCGGATCAAAAGAATAGTGAAAAAATAAAGGGGACGAAATTAAATTAAAATGTAATTTTAGGATGAAAATGTAACTTATGAAATGATACAAGGGTAAAAGGCTCAAAAATAATTTACATACCAAACCTCTTTTTAAACTAGTATAGATATAGATTATATTCTACAATTGTTTAAATTCCCATGACATGTACATTTATCGATATAATTCCATTTTACGAATCAAGTATTCTAATAATACACATATATTATGTCTCGAGTGGTTTTGCCAACTATTGCACGCACAAATAGTAAGATTAAAAATTTATAAACATGTTTTAAAAAAACTTTAAGCATAATTTAAATCAAATTTTTATCAATATTTCACATATTCATGAAAAATCAAAATATATACACAAACACTATTGTACTTGTACAATATGTCTCAAATTATATGAACATATATATGTTATTATAATCATGCTAACAATAACAGATGTGTGTATATGATAACACACATTTGTCCACATATTAATACAAATCTGCGTGTGTGTGCTTTCTGTTTGTTTTGCGTGATTTTTTTGGAAAAACACGATTTACCCGTGAAGGATTCATAATTTTTTTTGGTCCTTCCTTGAATGTGCTAATATTATACAAGGGTGTTCGTCAAATATATAATGATCAGTAGTAATATTTCATATAAAAAAACTATTTCATAAAAGATTGAGTATTAGTTTTTAGGCTGAACCATTCACTACTACACATTTGAGCTTGGAGAGCTCCACTTGGAGAGCCCTTTTAAGAAGAGCTCTCCAAAATCGGCCTTGGAGAGCGGTTTTTAATTAAAAAAATAATAATAATTAAAAAACGGTTCGAAACCGCTCTCCAAGAGAGAGAGGTTCGTAACCACTCTGCAAGATCCCTTATAATGCGGTTTCCAACCGCTCTACAAGAACTCGAGCTTGGAATGCGTTCAGAACCGCTCTGCAAGAGAGAGCGGTTCCGAACCGCTCTATAAGGGGCTTACATCCAGGCGCCCCCAAATCGCGTTTTTTTCATTTATGATATTATATCGATATCTCTTCTTCGAGTCTCCCCCCCCCATATTAATTAATCATCTGCTCGCGTACTCCCCCCAGCCATTTCTGTCACCCTCCTCCTCCTCTCGCCGTCCGTTGTCCCCACCTTCTCTTGGTCGCCGCCTCCTCCTCCTCCTCTCTTGGCCGCCGCTCAAGACCTTCGCCCCCTCCACCTCCGACCATTGTCTCCGCCTTACCGCCCTCCCCCCCGCCACCGCCATCGCCACCTAGCTCCACAGCATATATATATATATGTTGTGTATATATGTTATATATGTTAGTGTATATATATATATATATTAATTAATGCATGTGTATATGTATATATATGTTAGAAATTTTGCTCTTGTTTTGTTCTTGTATATGTATAGAATATTTGCTTGAATTGCTCTTGAATAGAGAAATTTGGACTTGTATATAGAGAAACTTAGCTTGTCTAACTTAGCTTGTATAGAGAAATATTTGGAATTGCTTGAATAGAGAAATTTGGACTTGAATTGGTAAATAGAAACTTAGCTTGTCTAAATAGAAACTTAATTAACTTGTCTAACCTTGTTTGTATATATGCTTGAATAGAGAAATTTGGACTTGTATATATAGAGAAATATGTGTGGCTTGATTGTTGTTGGTAATTTGTGGATAAATTGTTAATGGTGATTTTTATGTTTATTTAGAGATGAATATATTATATGCACACCAAGTGTTTGATCAAATGCATGTGTAGGAATTTAAGCATAAATTAGGATTGAGATATATTTTTAAGTTGGTTGGTGATTTTTTTATGTCAATTTAGAGATGAATATATGATGCACACCAAGTGTTTGATCAAATGCATGTGTAGCATTTAAGCATAATTAGGATTGGTATATATTTTTGAGTTGATTGGTGATTTTTTATATCAATTTAGAGATGAATATAAGATGCACACCAAGTGTTTGATCAAATGCATGTGTTTTAGATAGTTGCTTTAGATGATTGATGGTATATATATATATATATATATATATATATATATATATATATATATATATATATATATATATATATTAATGTCGTGAGAAGAAACAAAACCTTAGGTACGTTAGGATTGTGATATAGTTTTTAATAATAAAATGATTAAGAAGATACATTAGGATAAAAGTTGAGATCAAGTATGATTAAGTATATATACATTAATGTCTTGAGAAGCACTTCATATTGTCTTTCCTATAGGCATCTCTTTTTCTATATGGATCGAAAGTGGGTTCGAGCAGATCGATTATCAGATGAGTATAGGAATGGGGTGGAAGAATTTTGTAATCATTCAATTAGACACTGCACCGACCCTCGGTACATTCCATGTCCGTGTTGGAAATGTATGAATGGAAAAATCGTTAGTGGTCGAGAAAGTCCTGTTTGACCACTTGATGATTCACTAGATTGATAAAACATATACCGCTTGGACATATCATGGTGAGAGAAGAGATGAATGTAGCTCAAGCAACCTAGAAACTGACTTTAGGTTTGAAGATACAGTTGATGCGGATATTTTCGATGATGTACCGACTGTTGATAAATCGAGTGGGGATGACGATGATCTGCGAGATCACCCTTATATGTCAGAGAAGTAAAGGGATTCTGCTGGATTACCACTGTGGCCCGGGTGTAAGAAGGCAACAAAACTATCAGCTGTGTTGATATTGTTCAACCTAAAAGCAGCTCACCAGTTGTCCGATGAGTGCTTTACAAGTATCTTTGAAACAAAGCTAGTGGTCTCATCGCCTCGATGAAAATGTCTTTGCCTAAGAGAGCATATGATGCTAAACAAATGCTCAAGTCAATCGGGTTAACACATCAGAAAATTCATGCTTGTCCGGGTGATTGTATCTTATTTCGGAAGGAGTATGCAGACCTCGATGAATGTCCCAAGTGTGGGCTAAAGCGATATAAGAAAAATAAATCTCCCGAGAAGGTGTTGTGGTACTTTCCAATAATACCAAGATTCAGGAGAATGTATAGTAGCCTTGTGGATGCTAGAAATTTGACTTGGCATCATGATGATAGGATCAAAGATGGAATGCTAAAACACCCTGCTGATTCACCCCAGTGGAAGACATTCGATGTCGCATCCGCATTTGGCACCGAAACCCACGACACTTGCGTCTTGCACTCTCAACTGACGGAATGAATCCATTCGGTATCCAAAGTACCAACCACAGTACATGGCCAGTGATACTATTAGTTTATAATCTTTCACCCCAGTTGTGCATGAAGCGCACTTACATGATGTTGTCTATGTTGATACCAGGACCCAAACAACCTGGTAACGACATAGATGTATATCTGACTCATTTGATAGAGAACTTGAAGCTCCTGTGGGATGAGGGTGTCGATGTGTATGATGCTTGTAGAAAGGAGAATTTCAAGTTGAAGGTCATCTTTGTTTGGAACTATCAATGACTTTCCCCGCTTACGGAATTTATCCGGATATAGTGTGAAGGGGGCCGATGCATGTCCTTGTTGTACTGAAGAAGACACATCACATTCGGGCTGAGTCATTGTAGGAAGACCGTTTATATGGGACATAGGAGGTGGTTGGACCCAACACATAAGTACA
Source organism: Stenogyne calaminthoides (assembly GCA_037126765.1). Lineage (NCBI taxonomy): Eukaryota > Viridiplantae > Streptophyta > Magnoliopsida > Lamiales > Lamiaceae > Stenogyne > Stenogyne calaminthoides. Next base: position 32,032,731 of record JBBCBC010000014.1, read on the forward strand.
AAACAATGGTTGATGCATTCGATGGCACAATCGAGACAGGTGAAGCACCACGTTTATTGTCAGGTTCGGATGTATTGAATGAGATGAAGAATATCGACACACAAGACGGAAAGAGCTTCATGAAAGAGTGTCCCCACTAGCGGTTGGAAGAAGGAATCAATTTTCTTTCAATTGCCCTATTGGAAAAGAGTTGTATGTTAGACACTTCATTGATCTAATGCACGCTGAGAAGAACGTTTGTGCCACTTGCTCAATACTCGTAGTAGGCGATAAGAAGTCCAAGGATGGTTACAATGCAAGAATGGATATGATTGATATGGGAATAAGAGCAGAATTAAAACATGTGCCTAGAGAAAGGGGTCAACCGTTCTTACCTCCTGCTGCACACACCTTGTCCAAGAATGAGAGAAAAGAGTTACTTCAGACGCTAAAGGATGTGAAAGTTCCAGAGGGTTATTCGTCCAACCTACAGAGACTTGTATCAGATGATGGCGTGAGACCGATGAATCTGAAATCGCATGACTATCATGTCATCATGGAGACTTTCTTGCCCATTGCAATACGTTCTATCTTGCCTGAAAATGTGCGCATAACCATAACAAAGTTATGTTGGTTCTTCAAGGCAATGAGTAGCAAGGTCATAGATCCTAGAAAATTGCTTGGTTTTCAAAGACAGATTGTGGGGGACGCCTCTGAGCTTGAGATGTATTTCCTCCATCATTTTTTGATATAATGGTTCACCTAACTGCTTCATTTGGTACACGAGACAAGGATGTGTGGTCCGCTTTCGTATCACGATGGATGTATGGTGTATAGAGATATATGAAAGTGCTCAAAGGATATGTGATGAATATGTCAAGGCGGAGGGATGCATTGCGTAACGCTATTTAGTAAGAAGAAGCGTTAGTCTTGGGTCTCAATTCATTCCGAATGTCGATGCAATTGGACTTCCAATTACTCGGTACACCAATAGGATGGATGGTGGTGAAGGTATTACCGTGGTCAATCTGTAAGTGTTAGTATGGAGGAACTAACACGGATGCACTTGTGCGTACTTTCACAACACGGTCGACGCGGCTTCCTTTTATTGACCGCACATCCAAGCACTTGTTGAGACATTTCCCACTGTAGATAGATCATGGATTGAAGTTGAGCACAATCGTGACGCTTGTTGACCGTTCAATGGTTATGTAGCAAATATGTTGTCACGGGATAAAGAATCAGTGAATTAAAGAGTTAAGTGGTTTCTAGAATGCCTGATAGACATGTGTATTCGTACAAGTGTTATCTTATTAACGGATACACATTTTATACCAGAGATCATGATGCCACAAGTACAATGTAGAATAAATGGGGTGTGTCCATTATCGCAAATCGCAGGGGATCAATTGAATACTACTTACTTTGGACAGATTGTCAACATTTGGGAACTCGACTATGTTGTTCACCGACAACCAATCTTCGAGTGCAGTTGGGTGAGGATCCCTAACGGGATCCAAGTTGAAAGATCTGAGTTCGTACGCGTTGATTTGAAGAATGTGGGATACAGAGATGACCCTTACATAATGGCCAGTCAAGCTCAACAAATTTTCTTTGTCCCCGACCCAGTTAATAAGAAATGGTCCATCGTGGTTCTCAAAACAAATTTAACAAAGAGTTACCGTGATTAATGACCACGCCGATGAAAATGTTGACATTATCGATGATCCTTTTCAGAACTTCACTCATTTTGTACCCTCTTTCGATGATCTTGCAAATTCACGCCCGTACCAGAGAATAATTATCGATGAGGATGAATATGACAATCCGGATCTTGTTAACATTCATGGTCATGAACGAGAAAAGTCAACCAAAAAACGAAAAAGAAAACAAGTGCTAAAAAGAAATGTACGACTTTATTGAATGTATTTGCTTCTGCTTTATTAAATGTTGTTTCTTTTGCTTTATTGAATGTTATTTCTTCTGCTTCCTTAAATATTGTTTGTTTTTTATTTATTAAATGTTGTTTCTTCTGTTTTACAGGATCATGTCTTATCTGCCACATCCCGGAGATGATGGAGATGATGATGGAGTACATTTAGGAGATCATAGTGGAGATTATGATGGAGATCATGGTGATGATGATCGACATCATATTGATGACTTGGGGACGGTGACATACTTCCCCACCACTAAGCGACTCTCCGGGGATAAGCGCAAAGAGAGGTATAGTCACGATGTCTTCTGTTAAGAGGGCTCGTAGCAAGGGAAAACAAGTGCAGGTAATTTTATTACAATTAAACAGTTGAAATTGTAATTATATTGATTGATCGTTGAATCTAATTAAATAATATGTTATTGCAGTTATCAATTAATGAATATGGGCAGCCAATCGGTAAACAGAGTGAGACGTTATCTTTCTACTTTGGAGCTGCAGTTAGGCGTATAATCTCTATCGTGCTGCCATCCAAGGACTGGCGTAGCGACAAACTCACTTCTTTAAAAGAAAGATTATGGGATGAACTTTCGGTATGTTAATTATATATATGCTTATTGATGCTTGTTGTATATATGATTACTAAATTTACTACATTATTATGTTATATGCGCATAAAGTACATTTCTCGCCCTTGATCATTCAAAGAAGAAGCAAATCTTCGCCGCAAGTCGAGTATTGGCCAAGAATTTTCGAGCTTGGCTGAGAAGTCAAGCACGAGATCCGGATACTGGTCTTTACTCGGCTAGTCCGCCCGAGGCGTATCAGAATTGCCCGTCGGTGGCCCCATACTGGGAAGAGTCTGTGCGACGATCTATGGATGATGAGTTCCAGGTAAAATTGATAAATATCATTTAATGCCCTATGCTTTTCAGTGGAACAAAGGTTATGCACGCAGAAGAGAAAATCAAAGAGATAAAAAATCCTAACATTTAATTTTATTTATATATTCACTTTTAATATATCTAATATGGGGACACGTTAATGACTATCGTAGAAAGAAGAAAAAAGAAAGCTGGAGAGAGTGAGCCTGTTATTGTTACCCGCTTTTAAGTTATTTCAAACTACCGTAAAGACTCGAGATTTAGAATATTCTCGATTCCAGCCAAGACAACAGTCATCATCGGCTAAAGGGTAAGCTATCTATTAATTTTTCTTAGAATTACAAACTATTATTTCTAAACAAATGATTAAATAATAATCTTTTGTAATTCAGAGCGATATCCCAGACCATGACGCTCAAGACATCCATCGCTGTTTGCACTGGATGATCTACTTGGACGGGCTATAGGTCGCCGTGAGCATCCCGTCGCTTTATGGAGTGTTGGCCGGGAGGACGGTCATCATCGCCATGTTACCTGCTCTTCAAGCCATGAATATGGTGGGTATACTTTCGGAAAAGGTTTGCCCGTATGGCTAAAGAGTTGAAATAGATGAGGTCCGGAGAGACGGCCGCGATAACTAATGTCCTCGAGTGGAGCAAGTCAGAAAATAATGTCGCCGATGCTATGTTTTCGGTTGATGCTAGGGATGATTTTATTGAGGCACTTCAAAACGACGTCCCCACAGTGTATCGATGATGTGTCTCACATTTATTTTAATTAAATACTAGTATTTATATTAAAATTTTCTAACTAAATATCTTATTCAAGAGTCATCGACCTCATGCTACCTTTTTTTATTTGGAGGATCATACTCGGTTGGTGGTTACAGAACGTTGCTCAATAACTCGGATGGAGTTATTCATGGTAGTCCCATCACTCCCGGTTTTCGTGAGGGTCACGCCGATGTACCCATAATCGGAGAAGAGGATTCACTGCGTGCCTAAACCAATTGATGAAGTTATCACAATCGGAATAAATGGTCGCACTTCATCGAATGGCCGCCCAACTTGGTCTCTCTCACCATGAAGGTAAATTTAATAGATGTTATTAAAGTTCATTATCTTGTTTGTCGCTCTAAATAATGTTGCAAATTGATTGTAGAAACCGCCGACACCACAAAAAGCCTAAAACAGAAATCAAAGGGTGTCGCAACAATGAGGGGAGACAACGCACCGTGAGACTCCACTATTGGTGATCGCAGACTTGGTTATCCTCGCTCGAGACTTAGATCATGACTACACCGCATGCATAATACGGTGCAAGTGATAAAGGAGTCCTCGATTTCGATTTGATCACAGCCCTATGAATGCTTACTTTCATCTAATTCTATTGAAGAATACATCACTTTCGAGCATGTGATTGAAGTCGTGAACGACCGGTGGTTGAGTGCAACGAGCATAGCCTTATACCTCGGTATGTGTTTACTAATTAATTCTCGATATTTACTTTCTATATAGTTTAATTTTCAAATTAAATATTAATTAGCGATATATGTTGGTTAAAGATATTTGGGTGAGGTATATCTCTCCGTAGATCCTCGAGCATCCGAATGTATTCCTTCGTCCCCCCAAGTCTTCTTGCTTAATGGCCGATAGGGCATGCACCATGGAGTGGTTAGTTTCTCATATCTTGAAAGTTATATTGACAGAGATCATCTCATTTTTGGCCAACAAATGTGGGTGAGTACAATAAACATTTAGTAAAAATTTATATTCATAATATATTTGATATTTGCACATATGCTAAATTTACAGTTAATTTTAATATTGTTAATATAATATAAGAATCATTGGGTGTTGGTCGCCATAAATATGATCACATTAAGTGTGTATTTTATGGATCCAAAATTATGAATGGGTTGACTTCAAATCGACCGATCTCACTTCGCATATGGAAGCATAAGTTCATTTTTAATATTATAATATAATGATTTGTTTTACTTATTAAAATTATGCATATTTAATCTAACTTTTTTTTAATTCTAATAATAATAGTGTGATGTCGATGTATCGGAGTCGCCTTCCTAATCAAGACTCAAGAGCTAAATTCAATAAAGTGAGCTGGAATAATGTTAAGGTAAATTTAATTTATTAATGTATCAAATCAATATAAAATAATTATAATTGTAATACGTGATTATATTGCTAATCAACAGATACCGAGGCAAAGAGATAGTGATCACTGTGGACATTTTGTGTGTTGTTATATTGAAGATATAATACACACTTCTCAAACGACGGTTCCTATCAACGTAAGTCAATTTATCGATTTATTTAAATTATTATTAATTGAATAAAAATTCATACTATATATCTAACTATATTGATTAATTGATCGTTGTTTGCAGTTTGTCTATGATCGTCCGGTCAAGTCTTACTCCAAAACAAGAATGAACAAATGGAAAATGGATTGGACAGGGTACCTTTACAATCGATTCTTGTATAATTATAGATAGAGTGGGATAACTTAATTTTGGTAGCATATTACTTATATATATATATATATATTTGTATTGATATACTTCATGAATGTTTTAATTTGTTATATTGGACGGATATTTATTTCATGATGTGTATGCGTTTATTAATTTATTTGATGTTTTGGTATTGGACGTATATATAAAATTTGGTAGTTTTGGTTTTGGTTTTATATATATAAGCAGGATTTTAAAAATATAAATTAAAAGTAAAAAAAAATAAAAATTATTGGACAGCGGTTAAAAACCGCTGTCCAAGTGTATTTATATATATATAAAAATAAAAAATGGGTTAGACAGCGGTTTTGAACTGCTGTCCAAGTGAATATTCTTGGACATCGGTTACAAACCGCTGTCTAAGTGGAATGCGGTTAAAAACCGCTCTCCTAGTGCAATGCGGTTAAAAACCGCTCTCTTAGTGCAAAATCTTGGAGAGCGATTTTCTATCAGTTGTCCAAGCTTGGACAGATGTTACTTGGAGAGCTGTTATAACCGCTCTCCAAGGTCATTTTTAACAGTTCTCCAAGCCCAAATCTGTATTAGTGATTTTAGCTCTTTTTCAGTTTACAATTAATATTTTAAATCATGTATATGAGTTGATATATTTTTTTACATGCATGAATAGAGTAATATTTTTTTTATCGTTTTTCTATGATTCACAAAAAAAATATAAAAGAACCGCTTGATTTAATTTTCTTAATCAGAGTATTACTCTACGAATAACAATTGTGAAGGAAATTCTAATAATTACTTTTAATTCTTATATTAAAATTTAAAATAGACATACTTGAGTCATGAACAATCAGTTTGAAGAGAAAGCTGGTAAAGTTGTAGGGTATTATCAAATACTGAAAATAAGAAAAATAAATTTAATGTTAAAGAAGTATAAAGAAATATTTAAAAAATTAATATAACACCAAATATATCCAAATAAATTTAATGTTCATGCCTTTTTAATATGAACACAAGTTTATATTAATACTCATGCAATAAATGTTTTTGGTAGATAATACATTTTATGGTCAGCCATAAGTCCCTTGAACCATCAGTTGCGCAATAGACCCAAATGTTACACTCCGATAAATTTAATACAACAGAACAAAAAAACGGTTTAGGGATATAATAATTTGTTTTATTAACATAAAATCATTAAATTCTCATTAATACCAACTCAACAACTTTATGCTCAGTCATAATATTGCAATTTAGCATTTATCTGCATTTAATTAGGTTGATCTATAAAAGCCACACTTTTTATCGAAGTTGAACAGAACAAAAAGTTTGTATTGCATAACATCATATCACACAAAAATTATTCCAATTCACCTGTTTGAGAGAAAACATGATGAAATTCGTGATTCTGTTTGTTATTTTGGTGTCATCCATGACTTCAATTTCTGGTAATTAATTATATATTTCTTTTTTAATTCCTTTATAATTTCTTAGAGATAATCGGTAGTTGTGATATATATTGTGGCAACTAAATCAGTATATATGTGAAATGATGTAATTATGTATTAAATTATTCGCTTCGTTGAATATTTTCTACAAATTAATTAATAGTATGTCCTGTTGAAAATAATAATAATAATAATATATGATTGAATATTGCAGGTGAGATTGTAGATATGCTTCCGACAATAAAATGCTCAAGTCATAGATATTGCCAGGAGAGATGTCCACGAACTTATGAATGCCCGTGGTGTGTATGCTCTGCTGGTGTATGCGCACAATTCTGTCCTCCTCCCACCTCCAATTCCGGTCATGCACCCCTTTTGCCTAACAATGCCCCCCTCAATTATTAGTTGTGATTGGATTTTGAGTTTAAGTGACAATGACAATGTCTCAGAGAAATAAAATATTGGTATTTTCTGGGATCATATTCTACGATTGTTTGAATTCTGATTTACGTCTCATATATATTTATCAACGAATTAATTATATGAATATGAATATAGGGCACTTGTCATCCATTCGAAGCATGAAATATATAGTAGACGGAACACAATAGTACCAGGGGTTGGCTTGGTAGTGTAGGCTTGAGAATTAATAAAGATGTTTCTCTTTAGATTTCGTGTTACAATTCCCAAAATGTGATTAATTCCCGAGACAAGTCATTTCATAAAGAGTTTGCTTCGGTTTGAAATAGGGCCCCATTAATGGATGATGAGTTATGATCCACCAATTAATCGATTTTTGGGCGAGAAAATAGATATTTTTGTCCTCCAGAACTTTGACCAATTTTGATCTTGGTCCTACTAACTTACAGTTTTTATCTTAGTCTTGCAACTTTACAAAATTTGACTTTTTTTTGTCCTATCACCGCCAGTTACCTACAATAGCAGTGACAGGACTAGTCGAATTTTTCTAAGTTACATGACTAAAATAAGAATCAAGAATTATGATCTTGGTCCTCATGTAACTTTACAAAATTTAACTTTTTAGTCTCACACCGCTCTCGCAAGTAACTAGTCGGTGACAGAACAAAAATGTCGAATTTTGTAAAATTACAGAATCAAGATCAAAAATCATAAATTAGTAGGACCAAGATTAAAATGGGTCAAAGTTACAAGAAAAAAAAAATCAAAATTCCCTTTTTGGCTGAATGCTAAGTTATAAATATATATATATTTTGTTGATGGGAACACAATATTAAAATAGGGGATTTGTGTGGTTCAAAAATTTAATATATATAAAAATGATTTGTTAATTCGAGTTAAGTGCATTTTCCTTGTTACTTTGCTTGTCAAACATGATTAATTCCTAATTAATTAATATCTAAAATTTTGGTTACAAAAATTAAAAAAAAAAAAATGAAATCCACTTTTCAGATCCATTTCGTTTCTACATCAACTGCATATAACTCTCAGTTTCTCACATTTTTTTAGAATGTACACACACGATACATAATTGTGCAATATGAAATCAGCTGATTCATTGAATTATTCAATTTTTTGTCGAATATCGCATTATTGAAAAAAATCAGACCGAACACACACACAATACACAATTGTGCAATATGAAGTCGGCCTCTGCAATATCCCTTCTCCTAGTTGCCATTGTGCTCATCGCAACTGGTCTGATTAATATCTCTCCTTAAATTTCTAATACTACAATTTAGTCATTTTTCTTTTTTATTTTGATTCAAATTTCCTAGAGAAAATATCATTTTTAATCATGTAATTTTAGACGATTCTATTTTTAGTCCTCAGAACTTCTTATTTTTCTAATTTTAGTCCTGAATGTGTTAATTTCAATTTTTTTTTGTCGAAAATTTTAAAATATCACTTTTTACTTTTTGTCGGAAATTTTAAAATTGTGATTTTTTTAATTTTCCGGAACTTAAACAAGTGGACTGTCATGTAACAAATTTTTTATTTTTTTTTAAGTATCATGTGAGGTTCACATGCTTATTCCGGCAAGATTTTAAAATTTTCAACAAAAAGATGATTGAAATTGAAAGTAAAAATTACAAGACTAAAAATAATATTTTCTCAACTTTCCTTTTTTTTTTTTTTAATAAAAATGTTGAATGACAGGTTTAAATGTAACGGCGGCGCCTCCAAAATGCTCCACCAGTAAAAAATGCAGAGTGTATTGTGCAACAATGGGGACATTGCCCCTATGTTTAAATCGGATTTGCCAATGTTATACCAAGAAAATTAACATCAATATTATGGAACCACATCACTCAAAATTTTACAAGTCTCGGAGAAAATCTTCTCCTAATTCCATTAACAATTGAAATGGTTTAGACTAAAGTTGAATGAGATGAGTGATTAATTTTGCTTGTGATTATAAGATTTTATAGTTATATATAAAGAGGATTTTTAAAGAAATGGCATATATGTTCTTTCATTAATGAATTAAGATTGAAATCCTGTCAAAAAAAAAAAAAAAAAAGATTAAGATTGAAATAATTTATATTAAACCATTAAACATTTTAATTTAATTCTAAGATCAATTTTAATTTTTTAGAATTAATATGTATCATATTTATTAATATATAATATGGATGATGATATATTTGGATAGAGGCCCACTTGCGTGAGACGGTCTCATGTTGAAAATGAATATATTTTTTTACGCTTTTAACACTTTAGGAGGGATGAGTGTTGATTTGTGCTAGGTTAGTGTTGGGGAATAAGTTGCACGGATCTATTCGGGATGAATATTTAAATACAAATTTAATTTTATAATTATTACTAGCATGAATTAATCCTATATTAATTCAAATAATAATCCAACAACAAATCATGCATATAATCAATTCACGTAAATCCTACGCATGCGGAAATTCTACGAGTTTACATGAACATACCTCTTGGGACGGCAATGGTCTTGTTGATTAGACACACCAAAAGAACTTCCCAAGTATTCCCTTAATCCTTGCTCGACTATCCGGTGGTAGGACGCTTGCGAACAATTAACAAAAGGAAAATAAACTTTGTTGCACCACCTTTGTGGATTTACTAATTTTTCCAACACATGAAATTGTACTTGGGAATGAAAGAATCATCCCTATTTATAGAGTAGTGGTGGTCAAAATTTTGGGGCAAAAACAATGTGGGAAAATCTTTTTCTTGATCTCCAAGAAATCTTGAATATATCTCCTATATTCTTTTTCCCATAATTATAATATTCCACAAAATCCCACCTACTTTTGTTATGGAATATTTTCAAAAATTATAGGGCAAGAATCCAAGATTTGGATCTTCTTGATTTTATGAGATATTCTTGTATTTCAAGAAATACATATCTTCCATAATATCTTTTCAAGAAAATCAAGAAAATCTTTCTTTCCCTTAATTATCAAAATTTTCGAAAATTGCTCTATGGATAACCAAGTGGGAGATTTCTTGAATTTAATGAGACAATCTTGTATTCCAAGAATACATATCTTCATTCCATAACAAAATTCAAAGAAAATCTTTCTCTCATTTTATCCATAAATTTCGAAAATTATGAGGAAAAATAAGCAACAATATTTATTTTATTTTAAACACCTTTTTCAGTTATTGGACTATATGTTGGGCTACTTAGGGGCCTTTTTAGGAGAATTAAGATTGGACCTTCCAATGGATCTTGAATTATTAATATTGAGCCACAATATTATTCAAGCCCATAAATATTAATTAATCCCACTACATAATTAATATTGCACTATCCATCTTAACCCATATTACACCAATATGGCTCCGGTTATTATTTCCGTGTTTAAGATTATCTAGCCCATTAATTAATTCAAGCCACTGAAATAGTTTTTCGTTAATTAATATCTTTTGTCCTTGGTTAAAGAACGGTTCAACATTATTATCCATACCAGAAACTAGTTCCACTTGCAAGATTTGGTATGATAAAGCTTATAAACCTCCCAAGGGGGCAAATCGAACAAAGCGTGCTTTTTATGCACACGATTCTCCGTGATTAAATCTTAGCAATCACATGTGACCAATAATATTGCCCAAGATAAAAAGTATTGAATCTCGTTGATTCTCTACCCATGATAAGTCAAAGCAATAGTTACCAACCACACGTGATCCTATTTAAGGAACGAAGATTAAGAAATAACGAACCACTGAGGTCTAATTCTTCCTTGTTCGGTTTCAAGAATTTGTCCTCCTCAGAGGTCATATTCAATTGCATCACCATGCACTAGTGTAATCTCTTGGTCAAGACAAGCCAATCCGAAGCCTTACACTTCAACCTTTCACGATGGATTGTTCATTTCCATCTAGGTCGTGAATGGTGTACTTTTTTTACAAAGGACCTGTTAATTTAATCTTACGTGATCCGGTATCAATAAATTAACTACAATGTAACACGTCTTATTTATTATTGAACAGTTATGCAAAGAAATATATGTAACATTCGATGATATTTAAAGCATCGGTGATAAACAATTTATTTCAATGAATAAGTCCGAAATTCGGGTTTTGATTATACAAAGTAAAAAGCATACTTTCCAGTATAATCCCAACAATCTCCCACTTATACTCAAAGTCTGCTTTTAAGTATACTACAACATGTTTCGTGTAGTTCCTAATACGAGACATCTAATGTCACCTACACGAACCTAATAATTTCTCCCACTTATACTCAAAAGCATTAGGCAAATCTGGTCTTGACACCCATTCCTTCCACATGTCTCTCGAATGTATTCAGAGGCAGACCCTTTGTGAATGGATCTGCTAGGTTATCTTCTGACGCTATCTTTGCCACATCTATATCTACTCTCTTATCGATATCTCGTATAAGATGGTATTTCCTTTCAATGTGTTTGCTGGCTTTATGGGCTCTTGGTTCCTTGAATTTGCAAATCGCTCGCATTGTCACAATAAACAATGATTCTGGCTGGCAAATTCGAACTACATTCAAGTCCACTAGGAAGTTCTTGAGCCAAATTGCTTTTTTTTGCCTCAAGTTAGCCTACATATTCTTCCCATGGTAGAATCTGCGACGATTTACGACGACGCTTCTCCATGTCACGGCTCCTCCCCCCATGCAAAACACACTACCGGAGGTAGATTTTCTGGAGTCTATGTCTGGTTGGAAATCCTAGTCAATGTAGCCAATGGAGATTAGACTATCTGACTAATAAATTAACATTCTATCCCGAGTTCTTTTCAGATACTTCAGAATGTTTTTAACTGCCGTCCAATGTTCTTTCCCTGGGTTACTTTGATATCTTGCCACTATGCCAACGGCAAAGCAGATATTCGGTCTCGCATACATCATTTCATACATAAGGCTTCCGACAACCAAGCATATGGAATGCCTCTCATGTCATCTATCTCATTTTTTGGCCTTAGGGCACATTTTCTTGGATAGATGGATTCCATGTCCGAAAGGTACTAAGCCTTTCTTGGAATCCTGCATGCTGAATCGTTTCAAGATAGTGTCTATGTATGAAGCTTGCGATAAGCCTATCATCATTTTCTTGCGATCTCGAGTGATCTTGATCCCAAGGATGTGTGCGGCTTCCCCTAAGTCCTTAATATCAAACTGTTTTGAAAGTCATGCCCTTACGTCTGATAACACCTTTACATCGTTCCCGATGATCAGAATGTCGTCTACGTATAGTACTAAGAATACCAATGCGCTTCGACACGCTTTTGTACACACAACTTTCGAACTCGTTTTGATCAAACCCATAAGACTTTATAACATGATCAAAACATTGGTTCCAAGCTCTGGATGCCTGTTTGAGTCCGTAAATGTGTTGGGAAATAGGTTGCACAGATCTATTCGGGGTGAATATTTAAATACAAATTTAATTCTTTAATTATTACTAGCATGAATTAATCCTATATTAATTCAAATAATAATCCAACAACATATCATGCATATAATAATTCACGTAAAACCTACGATGCGAATTCTACGAAGTTTACGTGAACGCACCTCTTGGGATGGCAACGGTATGGTGATTAGACTAACCGAAAGGACTTCCCAAGTTTCCCTAGCCCCTCGCTCGACTATTCGGTGGAAGGATTCTTGTGAACGATTTAACAAAAGGAAAATAAAATATGTTGCACTACCTTTGTGGATTTACTAATTTTTTTCAAGACATGGAATTGTACTTGGGAATGAAAGAATCATCCCCTATTTATAGAGACAAGGGTGATCGAAAATTGTGGCCAAATACAATGTGGGAAAATCTTTTTCTTGATCTCCAAGAAATCTTGAATATATCTCCTATATTCTTTTCCCCATAATTATAATATTCCACAAAATTTCACCCCTACTCTATTTTATGGATAATTTTAAAATATAGAGTTCCAAGATTCCAAGATTTGGATCTTCTTGAATTTATGAGATATTCTTGTATTTCAAGAAATACATATCTTCCATAATATCTTTTCAAGAAAATCAAGAAAATCTTTCTTCTCCTATATCTTCAAATTTTTGAAAACCACTATATAGATAACCAAGTGGAGATTTCTTGAATTTAATGAGATAATCTTGTATTCCAAGAATACATATCTTCATTCCATAACAAAATTCAAAGAAAATCTTTCTCCCAACTATATCTATAATTTTCGAAATTTTATAGGAAAAATAAGCAACAATATTTATTTTATTTTAATCACCTTTTTCGGTTAATGGACTATATGTTGGGCTACTTTCGGGGGGCCTTTAGGAGAATTAAGATTGGGCCTTCTAATGGACCTTGAATATCTAATATTGAGCCACAATATAATTCAAGCCCATAAATATTAATTAATCCCACTACATAATTAATATTGCACTATCCATCTTAACCCATATTACAAATAATATGGCTCCCTACCATTATTTCCCGTGTTTAAGATTATTTAGCCCATTAATTAATTCAAGCCAATTTGAAATAGCTTTCCAATAATTAATATCTTTTATCCTTGGTCAAGGAACGGTTCAACATTATTATCCATACCGAAACTAATTCCACTTGCAAGATTTGGTATGATAAGGCTTATGAACCTCCCAATGGGCAAATCGAACAAATGTCGTACTTGCACACGATTCTTCGTATTAAATCTTAGCAATCACATGACCAATAATATTGCCCAAGATAAAAAGTATTGAATCTCATTGATTTGCTACCCATGATAAGTCAAAGCAATAGTTACCAATCCCACGTGATCCTATTTAAGGACGAAGATTAAGAAATAACGAACCAATTTGAGGTCTAATTCTTCCTTGTTCGATTCAAGAATTTATCCTCCTCAGAGGGTCCTATTCGAAGGCATCACCATGCACTAGTGTAATCTCTTGGTCAAGACAAGCCAATCTCGAGCCTTTACACTTCAACCTTTCACGATGGGTTGTTCATTTCCATCTAGGTCGTGAATAACGTACTTTTTAGTTACAAGGGATCGTTAATTTAATCTTCTCGTGATCCGGTATCACTAAATTAACTACAATGTAACACGTCATTTAACTTATTGAACAGTTATGCAATAAATATATGTAACATTCAATAATATTTAAAGCATCGATGATAAACAATTTATTTCAAAAAATAAGTCTAAAAATTGGTTTCGATTATACAAAGTAAAAAGCATACTTTCCAGTATAATCCCAACAAAATGGACTTCATGAGCTTACAAACTAGGTGTTCTTGGCCTTTTTCAATGAAGCCTTGGGGTTGTTGCATATAGATCTCTTCATCAAGACTTCCGTTAAGGAAAGGCGCCTTGCATCCATTTGCCAGATTTCAAAGTCGAGATATGAAGAATCGATAAGAGAATTCAGATGGACTTAAAGCATGGCTACGCTAAAAAAGTTTCCTCATAATCGATCCCTTCTTTCTCGAGTATAACCTTTTCGCCATGAGTCTTGCCTTGAAGGTTTCCACCTTCCCGTCCCGGTCTCTTTTTTTCTCTTATACACCCACTTGCAACCAATGGGTTTGACCCCATTAAGTGGTTCGACTAGCTCCCACACTCTGTTATGATACATAGAACCCATTTCAGCTTTCATTACTGTTTGCCAAGAATCTGCATCCTTGTCTTGGATTGCCTCGTCATATGTCCATGGGTCTGATTCGTCTTGTCCGGGAATCAAGTCCGAGGACTCTCCTATTCCCATGAATCTCTCCGGCTGTTTCACAACCCTCCCACTACGACGAGGTTCCGGTTGTGTAAGTGTATTGTTTGGTATGTCATCTTGTATAGTTGGCATTGAGGTTAGCCCCCTTAGCTCATTTAAGGTAATCTCACTTCTGGGTCTTCTTTCGTTCATATAGTCTTCTTCCAAAAATCTAAAGTGGGTGCTTATTACCACCTTTTGATCTTCGGGACCATAGAACATACACCCTTTTGTTCCCTCGGGGTATCCCACAAACAACCTTAATTCTGATCGAGGATCCAATTTATCGGCTTCCTTGTCCAACACGTAGGCCGGACACCCCCAAATTCTCATGTGTCTCAAACTAGGCTTGCGCCCGGTCCACAATTCTTTGGGAGTTTTGGGAACCGATTTGGATGGCACCAAGTTCAGAATGTAGGCTGTTGTTTCCAAGGCATGACCCCATAACGACTTGGGAAGATCCGCATAACTCATCATAGATCTAACCATTTCCAAAAGAGTTCTGTTTCTTCGCTCTGCAACCCCGTTTTGTTGAGGGGTTCCGGGTGCAGTTAGCTGGGATGCAATCCCTTCATCAGACAAGTAGTTCAAAAACTCATCGCTGAGGTATTCGCCTCCACAATCGGATCGTAGAGACTTGATACGTTTTTCCCTATGATTCTCTGCTTGAGCCTTAAATTCTTTGAATTTCTCAAAGGTCTCAAATTTATGCTTCATAAGGAAAATATAATGATATTCTTGAGTAATCATCAATAAAAGTGACAAAATACTCATAACTGTTGGGATTATACTAGAAAGTATGCTTTTACTTTGTATAATCAAAACTGAATTTCGAACTTATTTACTGAAATAAATTGTTTATCATTGATGCTTTAAATATCATCGAATGTTACATATATTTACTGCATAACTGTTCAATAAATAGTAAGTGTTACATTGTAGTTAATTTAGTGATACCAGATCACAGAAGATTAAATTAACAGTCCCTTGTAACTAAAAGTACACCATTCACGACCTAGATGGAAATGAACAATCCATCGTGAAAGGTTGAAGTGTAAGGCTCGGATTGACTTGTCTTGACCAAGAGATTACACTAGTGCATGACTGATGCACTGAATAGGACCTATAGGAGGACAAATTCTTCAGAACTGAACAAGGAAGAATTAGACCTCAGTGGTTCGTTATTTCTTAATCTTCGTTCCTTAAATAGGATCACGTGTGATTGGTAACTATTGCTTTGACTTATCATGGGTAGAGAATCAACGAGATTCAATACTTTTTATCTTGGGCAATATTATTGGTCACATGTGATTGCTAAGATTTAATAAGGAGAATCGTGTGCAAGTACGCTTGTTCGATTTGCCCCCTTGGGAGGTTCATAAGCTTTATCATACCAAATCTTGCAAGTGGAATTAGTTTCCGGTATGGATAATAATGTTTAACTGTTCCTTGACCAAGGACAAAAGATATTAATTAATTGAAAGCTATTTCAGTGGCTTGAATTAATTAATGGGCTAGATAATCTTAAACATGGAAAATAATAACCGGGAGCCATATTGACTGTAATATGGGTTAAGATGGATAGTGCAATATTAATTATGTAGTGGGATTAATTAATATTTATGGGCTTGAATAATATTGTGGCTCAATATTGATAATTCAAGATCCATTGGAAGGTCCAATCTTAATTATCCTAAAGGCCCCCTAAGTAGCCCAACATATAGTCCAATGACTGAAAAATGTGTTTAAAATAAAATAAATATTGTTGCTTATTTTTCCCATTATTTTCGAAATTTATGGATAAAAAGGGGTGAAAGATTTTCTTTGAATTTTGTTATGGAATGAAGATATGTATTCTTGGAATACAAGATTATCTCATTAAATTCAAGAAATCTCCCACTTGGTTATTCATGAAGAAAATTTGAGAAATTTTGAAATATAAAGGGCAAGAAAGATTTTCTTGATTTTCTTGAAAAGATATTATGGAAGATATGTATTTCTTGAAATACAAGAATATCTCATAAATTCAAGAAGATCCAAATCTTGAATTCTTGCCTATAATTTCGAAAATATCCCATAACAAAGAGTAGGTGGGATTTTGTGGAATATTATAATTATGGGAAAAAGAATATAGGAGATATATTCAAGATTTCTTGGAGATCAAGAAAAGATTTTTCCACATTATATTTTTGCCCAAAATTTTCGACCACCTATGCTCTATAAATAGGGATGACTCTTTTCATTCCCAAATAAAATTCCATGTGCTGGAAAAATTAGTAAATCCACAAAGGTGGTGCAACATAATTTATTTTCCTTTTTGTTAATTGTTCGCAAGCGTCCTACCACCGGATAGTCGAGCAAGGATTAAGGGAATACTTGGGAAGTTCTTTTGGTGAGTCTAATCAACCAAGCCATTGCCATTCCAAAATCCGGATAGTCGAGTGGTATGGTGAAGCCTGGTTGGACGTGATTGAGACGGATATTGCAGTTTACAATCCGAAAGATAAAAATTGCTAGTTGGTCACTTCTAGGAAATTTGAATCAAAATAAAAAAGAAAAATGACTAAATTGTAGTATTAGAAATTTAAGGAGAGATATTAATCAGACCAGTTGCGATGAGCACAATGGCAACTAGGAGAAGGGATATTGCAGAGGCCGACTTCATATTGCACAATTGTGTATTGTGTGTGTGTTCGGTCTGATTTTTTTCAATAATGCGATATTCGACAGAAAATTGAATAATTCAATGAATCAGCTGATTTCATATTGCACAATTATGTATCGTGTGTGTACATTCTAAAAAATGTGAGAAACTGAGAGTTATATGCAGTTGATGTAGAAACGAAATGGATCTGAAAAGTGGATTTCATTTTGCCTTTTTTTAATTTTGTAACCAAAATTTTAGATATTAATTAATTAGGAATTAATCATGTTTGACAAGCAAAGTAACAAGGAAAATGCACTTAACTCGAATTAACAAATCATTTTTATATATATTAAATTTTTGAACCACACAAATCCCCTATTTTAATATTGTGTTCCCATCAACAAAATATATATATATTTATAACTTAGCATTCAGCCAAAAAGGGAATTTTGATTTTTTTTTTCTTGTAACTTTGACCCATTTTAATCTTGGTCCTACTAATTTATGATTTTTGATCTTGATTACGTAATTTTACAAAATTCGACATTTTTGTTACATCACCGACTAGTTACTTGCGATGGCGGTGGCGAGACTAAAAAGTTAAATTTTGTAAAGTTATGAGGACCAAGATCATAATTTCTTGATTCTTATTTTAGTCATGTAACTTGAAAAATTCGACTAGTCCTGCCACCGCTATTGTAGGTAACTAGCCGGTGATAGGGCGAAAAAAGTCAAATTTTTGTAAAGTTGCAAGACTAAGATAAAAAATCAGAAGTTAGTAGGACCAAGATCAAAATTGGTCAAAGTTACAGACAAAAATATCTATTTTCTAAGCCCAAAAATCGATTAATTGGTGGATCATAACTCATCATCCATTAATGGGGCCCTATTTCAAACCAGAGCAAACTCTTTATGAAATGACTTGTCTCAGGAATTGATCGCATTTTGGGAATTCGGAACCTGAAATCTAAAGAGAAACATACAGTTAATTCTCAAGCCTACACTACCAAGCCAACGCCTGGTACTATTGTGTTCCGTCTACTATATATTTCATGCTTCGAATGGATGACAAGTGCCCTATATTCATATTCATATAATTAATTCGTTGATAAATATATATGAGACGTAAATCAGAATTCAAACAATCGTAGAATATGATCCCAGAAAATACCAATATTTTATTTCTCAGAGACATTGTCATTGTCACTTAAACTCAAAATCCAATCACAACTAATAATTGAGGGGGGCATTGTTAGGCAAAAGGGGTGCATGACCGGAATTGGAGGTGGGAGGAGGACAGAATTGTGCGCATACACCAGCAGAGCATACACACCACGGGCATTCATAAGTGCGTGGACATCTCTCCTGGCAATATCTATGACTTGAGCATTTTATTGTCGGAAGCATATCTACTGTCTCACCTGCAATATTCAAATATATATTATTATTATTATTATTCTCCAAAAGAACATACTATTAATTAATTTGTAGAAAATATTCAACGAAGCGAATAATTTAATACATAATTACATCATTTCACATATATACTGATTTAGTTGCCACAATATATATATCACAACTACCGATTATCTCTAAGAAATTATAAAGGAATTAAAAGAAATATATAATTAATTACCAGAAATTGAAGTCATGGATGACACCAAAATAACAAACAGAATCACGAATTTCATCATGTTTTCTCTCAAACAGGTGAATTGGAATAATTTTTTGTTTGATATGATGTTATGCAATACAAACTTTTTTGTTCTGTTCAACTTCGATAAAAAGTGTGGCTTTTATAGATCAACCTAATTAAATGCAGATAAATGCTAAATTGCAATATTATGACTGAGCATAAAGTTGTTGAGTTGGTATTAATGAGAATTTAATGATTTTATGTTAATAAAACAAATTATTATATCCCTAAACCGTTTTTGTTCTGTTGTATTAAATTTATCGGAGTGTAACATTTGGGTCTATTGCTCAACTGATGGTTCAAGGGACTTATGGCTGACCATAAAATGTATTATCTACCAAAAACATTTATTGCATGAGTATTAATATAAACTTGTGTTCATATTAAAAAGGCACGAACATTAAATTTATTTGGATATATTTGGTGTTATATTAATTTTTTAAATATTTCTTTATACTTCTTTAACATTAAATTTATTTTTCTTATTTTCAGTATTTGATAATACCCTACAACTTTACCAGCTTTCTCTTCAAACTGATTGTTCATGACTCAAGTATGTCTATTTTAAATTTTAATATAAGAATTAAAAGTAATTATTAGAATTTCCTTCACAATTGTTATTCGTAGAGTAATACTTTGATTAAGAAAATTAAATCAAGCGGTTCTTTTATATATTTTTGTGAATCATAGAAAAACAATAAAAAAATATTACTCTATTCATGCATGTAAAAAAATATATCAACTCATATACATGATTTAAAATATTAATTGTAAACTGAAAAAGAGCTAAAATCACTAATACAGATTTGGGCTTGGAGAACTGTTAAAAATGACATTGGAGAGCGGTTATATCAGCTCTCCAAGTAACAGCTGTCAAAGCTTGGACAACTGATAAAAAATCGATCTCCAAGATTTTGCACTAAGAGAGCGGTTTTTAACCGCATTGCACTAGGAGAGTGGTTTTAATCAAGATTCCACTTAGACAAATGGGTTTTGTAACCGCTGTCCAAGAATATTCACTTGGACAGCGGTTCAAAACCGCTGTCTAACCCTTTTTTTTTAATTTTTATATATATAAATACACTTGGACAGCGGTTTTTAACCGCTGTCCAATAATTTTTATTATTTTTTACTTTTATTATATATTTTTAAAATCCTGCTTATATATATAAAACCAAAACCAAAACTATCAAATTTTATATATACGTCCAATACCAAAACATCAAATAAATTAATAAACGCATACACATCATGAAATAAATATCCGTCCAATACAACAAATTAAAACATTCATGAAGTATATCAATACAATATATATATATAAGTAATATGCTACCAAAATTAAGTTATCCCACTCTATCTATAATTATACAAGAATCGATTGTAAATGTACCCTGTCCAATCCATTTTCCATTTGTTCATTCTTGTTTTGGAGTAAGACTTGACCGGACGATCATAGACAAATTGAAAACAATGATCAATTAATCAATATAGTTAGAT
The DNA here is from genome assembly GCA_037126765.1 of Stenogyne calaminthoides. Lineage (NCBI taxonomy): Eukaryota > Viridiplantae > Streptophyta > Magnoliopsida > Lamiales > Lamiaceae > Stenogyne > Stenogyne calaminthoides. The sequence goes on from JBBCBC010000014.1 coordinate 32,053,482, forward strand.
ATATAGTATGAATTTTTATTCAATTAATAATAATTTAAATAAATCGATAAATTGACTTACGTTGATAGGAACCGTCGTTTGAGAAGTGCGATTATATCTTCAATATAACAACACACAAAATGTCCACAAAGATCACTATCTCTTTGCCTCAGACCAAGTGATTAGCAATATAATCACGACATTACAATTATAATTATTTTATATTAATTTGATACATTAATAAATTAAATTTACCTTAACATTATTCCAGCTCACTTTATTGAATTTAGTTCTTGAGCCTTGATTCATCGACATCACACTATTATTATTAGAATAAAAAAAAAGTTAGATTAAATATGCATAATTTTAATAAGTAAAACAAATCATTATATTATAATATTAAAAATGAACTTATGCTTCCATGTACGAAGTGAGATCAGATCGATCCAAGAAATTTCAGTATTGACCATTGAAATTTCATAATGGAAGACACGCGAAATTGGGTTCAATCCAAGAATACCAATATCGAAAACCCCAGTCTTTTTCCAGAAATTATCGAAGAAATGCTCCGTAAAATAGCTCTTGAAATTCAGGTGCTTTTCCAAGTCATGGCTTTCGTTAATTTCTAGTCCCCAATTCATCAAAACCCACCACAATTTCTCAACCATAAACCCTAATTTCACGAATCACAGAATCATACACAATTTGCGACCCCAATTTTAGCTTTAACCTCAAGCGCACCTCTGTTTATTCGCTGTTACCTGAACACGAAATTACTGTTGCATCGGACATTGATTTTCCTACGAAAGGCCTTCAACGTAGGAATTTTTGGGTATTGGGTTGTTGTAATGGGGTAATTTACCTTGCCATTAATGATTTTGATATCTTTTTATGGAGCCCTAGTTTGAGAGTATCAAAGAAATTGCCTCCCGGCCCTCCCCTGTCGTTGGATACGAAGGAATGGTTCAATTATATATGGGGTTTTGGTTATAATGAGTGTGATGATGATTACAATGTTGTGGGGATTATGTCTTTGCGTAAGTCGAGAGTAAAAGTTTATAGTTTGAAGACTGATTACGATGTAGATTGCGGAAGCACGTACGCGTATTATCAGTTGATTCATAGAATACCTAGATGAATATACGCAACAGCGATAAGAACACGATGAAATTGAGTATTTATACTAGTGTTGTACTTAATTAACATGACATACGAAAAAACTAAATTAAATAACTAACTTATTAGAATCTAATAAATATTTAATGAATTCATTGAATCTGGCTATATTGATCAAGAATCGATCAAACTTATCCATTAATACTACCTTGGCTTCATCTCTATGAGATTCATGGAGGAAGATTGAGGATTTCAGGGGTGGAATTACGGAGATGGTTCTCATGGCTCGACGTTGTGGGGTTGTTGGGAGGTTGCCTAATGGTGAAGTTTTGGTGGAATTAGTTGAGTGGTATGGTGAAGCCTGGTTGGACGTGATTGAGACGGATATTGCAGTTTACAATGCGAAAGATAAAACTTACAGGCGTCCTGCGATAATCAATCATTCCGTTGCAGTCGATACGTATGTTGAAAGTTGAGTGATTTATGTAGCATCCATTATTGCTTTGATGAACCTTCATCTTTTCCTGTTATTTTTTATGTTCAAGATACATAGTATCTTCGCAACATGTTGAGGCACGCTTTGTTAGTTAATAAATATTTAGATAAAAATTGCATTTGAGAAGACGGTTCTAACTGTTGGGATTATCTTTGGAAAGTATGTTTTTACTTTTGTATAATCAAAAGCTGAATTTCGGACTTATTCAATTGAAATAAATTGTTTATTACTGAGAAATAAAATATTGGTATTTTCTGGGATCATATTCTACGATTGTTTGAATTCTGATTTACGTCTCATATATATTTATCAACGAATTGATTATATGAGTCAAGTATTCTAGTAGACGTGCATATTACTTTATCTTGAGTAGTTTTGCCGATCATTACAAGTACGAGATTAAGGCTACAAATTTATCATATGGCAAAAATATTTATACACCAATATAACTGGTTTAATCAGACATATACGTTACAAGCTAATTTTAAAAACACAAAATCACCGAAAAGTTGGTAATTGTTATCCGACAAATTCGTTGATGCATTAATAATGGAATATATTTCGTTGAGATTAATTTTTAGGGAAAGTTTGTTAGGCAACTCATGTTAACAGAAGACTAACATCATTCTTGTGAAATATGAATATAGGGCACTTGTCATCTATTCGAAGCATGAAATATATAGTAGACGGAACACAATAGTATCAGGGGTTGGCTTGGTAGTGTAGGCTTGAGAATTAACGAAGATATAAGTTTCTCTTTAGATTTCGTGGTCCTAATTCCCAAAATGCGATCAATTCTCGAGACAAGTCATTTCATAAAGAGTTTGCTCGGTTTGAAATAGGCCCCATTAATGGATGATGAGTTATGATCCACCAATTAATCGATTTTTGGGCGAAAATAGATATTTTTGTCCCGTAACTTTGACCAATTTTGATCTTGGTCCTACTAACTTACAGTTTTTTTATCTTAGTCTTGCAACTTTACAAAATTTGACTTTTTGTCCTATCACCGCCTAGTTACCTACAATAGCGGTGGATGGACTAGTCGAATTTTTCTAAGTTACATGACTAAAATAAGAATCAAGAAATTATGATCTTGGTCCTCATGTAACTTTACAAAATTTAACTTTTAGTCTCACACTGCCATCGCAAGTAACTAGTCGGGTGATGTAACAAAAATGTCGAATTTTGTAAAATTACGTAATCAAGATCAAAAAATCATAAATTAGTAGGACCAAGATTAAAATGGGTCAAAGTTACAAGAAAAAAAAATCAAAATTCCCTTTTTGGCTGAATGCTAAGTTATAAATATATATATATATTTTTGTTGATGGGAACACAATATTAAAATAGGGATTTGTGTGGTTCAAAAAATTTAATATATATAAAAATGATTTGTTAATTCGAGTTAAGTGCATTTTCCTTGTTACTTTGCTTGTCAAACATGATTAATTCCTAATTAATTAATATCTAAAAAATTTTGGTTACAAAATTAAAAAAGGCAAAATGAAATCCACTTTTCAGATCCATTTCGTTTCTACATCAACTGCATATAACTCTCAGTTTCTCACATTTTTTAGAATGTACACACACGATACATAATTGTGCAATATGAAATCAGCTGATTCATTGAATTATTCAATTTTTTGTCGAATATCGCATTATTGAAAAAAATCAGACCGAACACACACACAATACACAATTGTGCAATATGAAGTCGGCCTCTGCAATATCCCTTCTCCTAGTTGCCATTGTGCTCATCGCAACTGGTCTGATTAATATCTCTCCTTAAATTTCTAATACTACAATTTAGTCATTTTTCTTTTTTATTTTGATTCAAATTTCCTAGAAGTGACCAACTAGCAATTTTTATCTTTCGGATTGTAAAGTGCAATATCCGTCTTATATGTCCACCACTTATGCGCCACATATGCAATGTCTCCACCATCATTTAATTAGTTTATTTAATTAATTCAATCTTCTCAATTATATATATTTCATACATTACCCAAACCCAATTTTATTAATTATATTAAAAAATTTACTAAACTGGACTCAACCTGACCGAACCCGAACTCGCCCAAGTGGTTCATGGTTCACCCGCCGACGGTTCATGGATTAGGGTTCATAGTTTAAGGTTTAGGTTTATATAATTAAAATTTTTCTTTTTACGCTGACCGGACCCAACCCGACCGAACCCGATTCGAAAGTGGTTCATGGTTCACCCAACCCTAATGGTTCATGATTTAGGTTCAGGTTTATATAATTAATAAGAAGATTGAATTAATTAAATAAATTAATTAAATGATTTTGGGACTTTGCATATGTATAATCCACATAAGCGGTGGCATATATGATCAAATCCATATATATATATACTATAATTAAATTAAATTGGAACCGACTTTTTAATTATTAATAAGTTTATAAATTTTCTTAATAAAACTTGTACGTGCTCATCTCACAGCATCTGTATTGCCCATGGAGATTTCATAATGGAAGAAGCCACACGAAATTGGGTTCAATCCAGGAAATGCAAATTTCTCTACGATGTGAAATCCCCAATCTTCCTCCAGAAATTATCGAAGAAATACTCAAAAGACTCCCCAAAATCGCTGTTGAAATTCAGTTGTGTTTCGAAACCATGGCTTTATTTGATTTCTAGTCCCCAATTCATCAAAACCCACTTCAATTTCTCAACCACCAACCCTAATTTCGCGAATCAAAGAATTATACACACTATCATCGACCCCAATTTTAACCTTATGCATACCTCTGTTAATTCATTTTTCCCTGAACATGAAATTACTCCCCCAGATCGAGATAGGAATTTTTGGGTAGTGGGTTCTTGTAATGGGGTAATGTGCCTAAACGTAGATGATACGAATATCTCAGATCCAAATATGGATTTTTGGGTAGTGGGTTCTTGTAATGGGGTAATTTCCTTGCTGTAGATGATAGGGATATCTTTTATGGAACCCTAGTTTGAGAAAATCTAAGAAATTACCTCCCCTTGATGTAGAAATAAATCAAAGTGTCTATAGTGTGTGGGGTTTTGGTTTCAATGAGTATGATGATGATTACAAGGTTGTGGGGATTTTTTCTGTTGTTGGAAAATCAGGTATAAAGTAAATATTTATAGTTTGAAGAGTGATTCTTGAAGAGGATTGAGGATTTCAAGGGTGGAAATCTGTTTGATCAAATGTTGGGTAAGTGTGCAAGTGGGAAGCTTCATTTTACCGCAACTGATATGGATTCTAGATGGAATCTTTTTTCTCTTGATTTAAGTAGTGAGGTGTATGGCATGGTGGAGCAACCGAATTATGGGGAGGGTTTGCACGACGAGTCGCTGGGATTGATGGGAGGTTGCATTTGTGTTCTTAGCACTTACTTAAAAAACTCGTGCAGATGTTTGGGTTTTGAAGGAGTATAATGTTAAAGAGTCTTGGACTAACGTGTGTTCCGTTCCTTACGTTAATGATCCTGGGAACTTTTATTACGTAAACCCTTTTCTAGCGTTGCCTAATGGCGAAATTTTTGTTGGAAATGTTTGGGATAGAGGGTGAAGTCTTTTTGGGATCAATTGAGAAGCATTTTTAGTTTACAATACGAAGAATAATAGTTTCAGGAGTTCTGAGATAACCAAACATTCCATTGCAGCAGACGTGTATGTTGAAAGTTTGGTTTCGTTTTTAAGTGGAAGACGGAGGAGAAATTTCATCTATTGCAGAAAAGGGTAAGTTATTTATGAAGCCTTTATCATATCATTACATTAACTAACCAGGATTGTTTCTTATCAAAAAGGAAAAACAAGACAAGTTTATTAGTTGATAAGTTTTTAGTTTTTACCAGTTGAGATACTTTTTGTTAGTTGTTTGGTTTTTACTAGATCGTGATAATCTTCTTTGAATATTGATCTTTCAGGTAGTAATTTTGGCTACCACATTGAATTTTAATGGATCATCTTTATGAAGCATAAATCTTGGTTTTTGCTATTAAAGTTTCTAGAATATATATTTTGATGGGGCTGAGTATGTATTTTATATAGTTTGATTGAAACACTTGGTTATATCCTTAAAGATTTTCAAAACTAGCAATTTTATTCATTGCCATCTAATCGTGGAATCTCTAGTACTGTAACATCCTTTGTGTTCCTAACTGCTCTTTTCACTCATATTGTGCAATGTGTTAAATAACGTATGTTCTGGTCTTATCTAAAACTATGGTGTTTTCAAGATGAACTATGCTCTCATATAATATATGAACTCTTGTTTTGTCACATCTAATGAGTTCATAGTTTCAGTATAACTGATCACTAAATTGGTGAGTTATGATGACACGTATATTATATGGGCCAGTTATTCAATTGAGTCAGTCTCTAGTCTCCAAAGAAACTTGTTTATCAGATGAAATTGGATTCATTCAATATTGCATTACAACATATTTATTCATTGTTTGACGGTTTGTGTGTAAAAATGTTATGGTATTAGTTTATATATAGAAGAGTAGTGATATTATTTGATGAATACGGTTTCATGCTAGGAAACCTGCTCAATAAGCAATAATATTTATTTTATTTTAAACACATTTTTTTCAGCTTATTGACCATATGTTGGGCTACTTGGGGGCCTTTTTAGGAGAATTAAGATTGACCTTCCAATGGATCTTGAATTATCAATATTGAGCCACAATATTATTCAAGCCCATAAATATTAATTAATCCCACTACATACACTAATACACATTTGGGCTTGGATTAACATGAAAAATCGATTTTGGAGAGCGGTTAAAACCGCCTCCAAGCATCACCGTCCGCTTGGACAAATGATAAAAAATCGCTGTCCAAGATAAGCACTTGGACAGCAGTTTATAACCGCTTTGCAAGTTTAATCTTGACAGATTTGTTATCAACCGCTGTCCAACACTTGGGCATCGGTTATCAACTATCTGTCTAAGTCAATTTTTTTAAAAAAAAATTCGTAGATATGCTTCCAAGAGAGATGTCCACGTACTTCTGCTGGTGTGTATGCGCACAATTCTGCCCCCCTCCCACCTCCAACTCCGCCCATGCACCCCTTTCACCTAACAATGCCCCCCTCAATTATTTTAGATTTTGAATTTAAGTGACAATAACAATGTATTCTGAGAAAAAAAAAATGGTGTTTTTTCAGCTCATATTCTACAATTATTTGAATTTTGACTTATGTCCCATATATATTTATAAGCAAAAACTACATTACTAGTGGTACGTTTAATTTTTACTCAAGACTCTATTAAAATAAATTAAAATGTATTATGAAAAGTATTAGCTAGATTATATGAAGAAAAATATTCTAATAGAGATGCGGGTATAAGTCAGGCTATCCAATAAAGGCTTATAGCTCATTCTACTAAAACACGACTCGGTTTGGCTCGTTTAATAAACATGTCAATCTCAATTTACCAAGTCGGCTCGATTATGTTTCAAGGAAGTGAATTAATTTACTGACTGTAAGTAAAATTATTTGATAATAAAAGTGACGTGTTTGAAAATTTTATAAAAAGTAAATATTGAGTGTTTAATAAAATATAGCAACCACATGAATAGAGAGTGATTCATGATTAATAGATAACAGATAAACGGAAGGTTGATATCAAAATTAAATAATGAATTATTGAGATTAAAAAATTATTAATAATAATAATACCATAAATAACTTCTCACATATATGAATTGGGGGTGATTCGTCTTTAGTAGATAAGGATGTATTTGGTAAGTGAAGAGAGTGGATGAGATGGAGATGAAAAAAGGTGGATGAGGGTAATCTAGTAATAGTAAATATGTGTTTGGTTAGGGATGAAGATATAGATATGAAACTTTATGTCAAATAAAAAAAAAGGTGTATAATTTTATTATTGTTAGTTAGTAGAATAACACTTCTGTGAACCAAGTCTATACATGAACTCAATCAATGTTTTGTGCAAAAATTATCACTGTTATTCACAAAAAAAAATCACTGTTTAAAAATATAAAGCATTTTAAAAAAAGTAAAGAATATTTGTATATAATAGTCATATTTTAATAGATAAAATTGATAATTTTTATACATAATAGTGATATTAAAACAAATAAGTTATGTTCAACTCAGACTTCATACAAATTTTTATCTAGTTAGTAGGGTATAAAAAAGTTAGTGAGATGGTGAGTGGATAGAAAAAAATATTAGGAGAGAGAATGTGTGAGTGATACTGATATGATTGCATGAATTTGTGTGAAAAAAAAATTGTACGTGTATTACAAGGGAGATTGTATATTTGGATGAGAAATTCAGAAGACGCGTCCATCCAAAATTGAATGGCATGAGTTGCGGAATGAAATTTTAGGAAATTAATATAAATGAATTGATTTAACACTTTTATAAGTTTGAATTTATATATATATATATATATAACACGGTATTCGTCTCAATGACCGACTAAGGATCAGAACCCATCGTCCATTAGATGGAGGCTCTACAAGTTTTAATTTTTACATGAGATGAAACTTTTTCATGGTATCGTAAAGATTTGACTCACTTCATCCCCGAGTTCATATCTCAAATTAGTAACTTCATCATTATATTAAATTGTCCATTCGATGTGCCTCCTCTCGAGGGTAAACATATTATTTCTCGAATCAACAAGTACCTATATATAGTGATCTTTCAATCACTTTAGTTTAAGAGTAATATTTGGGTGCACTAGTTGCACTATACAATTAATGTACAATTAATATTGTTTAAAATAAATAATAAATATTGACACAATAATACATTTTATTAAAATAACTAATACTATTTAAAAATGCGCTTAAATTGTATGGTGCTACTAATGCATAAAAATATTTATCTTAATTTAATTTATTTAGGAATCGAAATACAATTAAAAGCCATTAATTCATTCAAAACCTATTTGCCACAATTTATGCGCACTTAAATGATTATCACTCTATAAAAGCCACACTAATTTTGTTTACAAGATATCAAAACTCAGAAGAGACCAAACACTCTACATTGCATCAAATAAAAATTCCCAAATCCCCAATTTTCAACGAAACAATGAACAAAGTTTTCCTTATCTTCGTTCTTTTGGCTTCAGTATCTGGTAATTAAATCATATGTATTTAATATTTTTTATTCTTTAGTAATCGTTCTATGTATGCTTATGCATAAATTCTCCAGCAGAATTTATTTATAATATATAATTAATATTATTGTATTTATAAATATAATAATATTGATTGATAAGTATTAAAATATCAATTTATAAATATATTAAAATAAATTTCATATTATGAATAAGTTTGGCCGATAATTTACTCATATGATACAGTGGCAGGAACCGATATTTAAAGAATGGTGTTAAATCTTTAGTATGCATTTATATATATTTCTTGATTAATTCTTTTTTTAATTTCCATAATAAATAATACAGTTAATTTAATTGCAGTTATGAACGTTGCGGCGGCGAGTCCCAAGTGCAAGACTAGTGAAGAATGCAGGGTGTTTTGTGCCCCAACAGGGACAACTCCACTATGTTTACAAGGTGTTTGCCAATGTTACGTCAATAAATTTAACGCTAATGTTGTGCACAAGTCTCAAAGGAAATTAGCTAATTTCAATGTTTGAATTTGGTTATATATATAAGATTGATAATGTAAGGTTATTTTTGCAAGAATTTTGGAATAATGAAGTTTAATTTGAGTTTCAATTTGGTATAGTGCATCATTAAGATTGGAAGTTGGACTCCCATGAACAAGGTTTATGCTATGAATTTGAATTATTTAATTAATTTTAATTATTTTTTACATATTTTTGTAAATCACTAAATTTAACTTGTATTATACCATGCGTAGAGTCAAATGCAATGAATTAAACAAGGTTCATAGTATAAATCAAGTCTATAAAAGTTTTTGTCTAAGAGTAGAAGCATGGGCCGATCTACGTGGTTAATTACATCGGCTCTAGTTCTCTGCAAGCCTCCACTAATCTATTATATATCTATATGCATGTCAATAAAATTCAATATATAAATTTAATTGTTCAGCCCGATATATATTATTTTCTACTTTATATTTAATTGTTTATTCCCAACTTAAAATTAAAGTTCATCTTCACACTATATAATCAATTATTAAATTAAGATACAATATGTGCCTTGAACTTGATATAATTTTGTACCTTTTTCTTTTTCTTTTTTTTTTTTTTTTCTTATCAAAACTTAATTAAAGTATTGAAATTGAAGAATTTCATTTACAACAAAGATTTTACTTTATTGTAATTTTTGATGTGCTTTTCTTGAGCTCTCTTCACGCCCAAACATTTAGATTATAATCATCCAATGTGGTTTTATTTTTTTTCATTTAGTACTTTTATTTCTTTAACTTATTCAATATTTAATATGTACATTGCTCTCTCAATTTTTGTTCTTTTTTTTTTTGAGGAATATGTATGAGTAATTTATTTTTTTATATATTGTGATAATAATAATTTTTCTAATTAATTTTAATATTAAAAATGAAAATTATAAATATAATAATATATTAGAGTAGTGATTCTAGAACCAATTTCTCGGTTTTTTATGGAACCAAATTAATGAGGTGTCATGCCAACTCATCATCCACATAATTAATTATAATTATAGAATATTTTTATAATATGTTATACCCTAAACCATGAACCTTAAACCCTAAATCATGAACCATTCGGGTCGGGTGAACCATGAACCACTCGAGCCGGGTAAAAAAAAAAAAACTGAACTGAAAAAAAAAATTGAATTGAAAAAAAAAATCTTTTTTTTTTATCCGACCCAACCCCGCGAGACTGAACCCGACTCGAATGGTTCATGATTTAGGTTTAGGGTTCATGGTTTAGGTATAGTATATTATAAAACATTCTATAATTTATTTAAGTAGAATTAATTATGTGGATGATGAGTTGACATGACACCTCATTAATCTGGTTCCATAAAAAACCAAATAGTTGGTTCTATATCACTACTCTAATATATTAACATTTAAATGAGATTTTATTTTTAACTGATTAATGTTTCTTGGAATGGTTTAAAACAAATATTGAACATAAATTGTATGATTTAATTATAATTAAACATTATTTATTAGTAACAGTGAAGGAAAATCTTGTATCTTGTAAGCTTAAATCAAACATACCCTTAGAGACACATAGTGTTTTTCCGTCTACAATGACTTGTAAAGTTATATTATATTTTTTTTTGTGATTACGAGATTCATCTTATTCTAGAAATGCCAATAATTAGGCTAATTGTTTTGTTAGGGCATTTGTATCTTTTGAAGCACTCTATTTAAATCGAATTTTCTATTGTTGTGACTTGTGAATGACTTTGTCGATAGCTCTTATTCTTGTATTTTTTAAATTTAAAATTATTTTAATTTAAAAAAAGGTAACATTTACTTTAAAAAGGAAAAAAAAAGGGTAAGAATACATATCTTGACTCATGAAGGTGATTATGAATGATTTTAGTGACATTATTTTGATTTTGAATGAAAAAAAATTCCACTGTTTTCATTATATGTGTAACTTACATCAATAAAATTAATAGAATTGCAATCAATTATATCTCAGTTCTTTTTTATTTTTTTAATATGTATTCTTAAAGACAAAAAAAATAAAAATTATAGGAGACAGTTTCATATGTGGGACAGAGTAAAAACTAGAACTAATCAACATCTTCCTTTTCTAAGTGTTAAATCGTCATTGCCCAAATTATACTTCATCTCAATGTAAAATTATCTCACGCAAATTCATTATTAAATGCAATACAATTGAAAGCCATTAATTCATTCAAAACCAAATTACATGTTATTTGCCACAATTTATGCGCACTTAAATGATTATCACTCTATAAAAGCCACACTAATTTTTTTTACAAGATATCAAAACTTTGAAGAGACCAAACACTTTACATTGCATCAAATAAAAAATCCTAAATCCCCAATTTTCAACTAAACAATGAACAAAGTTTTGCTTATCTTCGTTCTTTTGGCTTCAATATCTGGTAATTAAATCATATGTATATTTATATTCTTTATTCTTTAGTGATCGTTAAGCTTAGTGTAATAATATCAGTTGATAAGTATTATAATATTAATGTAATTGCAGTTTTGAACGTTGCGGCGGTGCCTTGCAGAAATACTGGAGATTGCAGACCCTATTGTGCAGGATTGACTCCACTGTGTGTTCAAAGGTGTTTACAATGTATTTTCAAACAAATTTAACGCCAATGTTGTGCATAAGTCTCAAAGGAAATTAGCTAATTTCAATGTTTGAATTTGGTTATAGATATGATCGAACAAGATCAATAATGTAAGATTATTTTGCGAAGAACTTTGGAATAAAGAAGTTTGATTTGAGTGTTTCAATTTTATATTGTGCGTCGTTAGATTGAAACTTGGAAGTACTAATAGCTTTTTTCAGAGATTAAATTTTATTTGAATTAATTTTAATATTTTATTCTAAATTTCATTAGTACTACAATTTCATAATCAAATTTTATCCTAAATCTTATTTGAGAAAAAAAATGAGGACGCATTGACATTCTTTTTGGGGTAGAGTAAAAAAGAGAAATAAGGGCATAGTTGGTAAAAAATATATTCTCTGGCTAGAAAAGAATGAAATTAAAAGCATGGACAAAAAAAGAATTTTTAAAAAGAATTGGCTATATTTGGGGGTTTGCACGTGAAGATATGTTTGTTTCAAGGCAAAGAGTTATAAATGGCCTAATGACAAAAGAAACATTCTTTTTATCATCAAATTATAAATTATTCTTTTTCTAGCCAAAAAAAATACTTGTTTTGCCCATTATACCCTTTAATGAAATAATTTAAAAACTAAAATTAATTAAATTAAATAAAAAATGCAGAATCGAAAATTTTTTTAGAAACGCAAGATTTTCAATGCAGAGAAATTTCCCAATCCTATCGCCGCCTTGTTTCGTTTTCTATCCCCTATCCCACGACGAAGCTCACCTCCGCCTCCCACTCCGTCCTCCGACTCTATCACTTACCACAAAGCGCCTGCTCAAGATAAAGATCCTCTCTCAAGGTAAGTTCATTTTATAAGGAATTTTAAGTCCCTAAACTCCAATGTTATGGTTAGATTTTTCCATATGCATTCTCTTTTCTCGTTATGTTTATGTGATTGTGAAATGTGCTTATTATTTTTAATTTTTTAGATTGTGAAAAATTGCTTGCAAGGTGTTTGAAAAATGCCCGAGAGTGAATAAGGTTTTTTTTTTTTACTAGAAATAGACGTAAAATTCTAAAACGGAAATGGTTCATCTTGAAATGTTTTTGACGCTTTGAATTGATTAATTTCTTGGAATTATTATATGTTGAAATTGAATGGTGATGAATTCATCATACACGCAGCATTTTTACTATTGGTATTTAGGAATTTTATTGCTAGTTTGAAGAAGACAATAATTTAACCCATCATGCCGCCTTTTTTATATGCAAGGTAGTCTTTGAGTAGTTAATGGACCTTTTTCATCTAGCTTATGTTCTCCTTAATTTCTTGATAGTTTGCCATGTTATGCAAAGGAAACAAACTTGC